>APFE031608576.1:29716-203716 GCA_000404065.3 Pinus taeda
TCTGCCCCCCTCAAACCCCCCAGACAAGGGGGGCTGCCACCCCCCTGCTGCACAACGAAGGGGGGGCTCTGCCCCCCCTCTAACCCCCCGATTCACTACATAGGTTAGTTGTGGAAAGAATATAACACAACCCAACACTTAGGGCATGCCCAAGTAGTTTCTTATGAGGAATTTACTTGGAGGGTGGTGGAGTGATTTGATCAGAGGGATCTAGAAGCTTCTTTCAGAGAGTTGGCCCAACTGCACCAAACAGGCAACCCAGAACAGTACTTTTTAGATTTTCTATAGGTGCCAGTGATGGTCCCAGATCTATCCAAGGAAAGGAGGGTGTATACCTTCATTGAGGGCTTGCTTGAGCCCATGTGTGGACTAGTGAATTCACGCAAACCCTCTACATTGCAAGAAGCAGTCTTGTGTGATAGAGATCTACAGGGGCCATACCCAAGGCTAGAGCACCATTTCCTACACAAACCCCTTTCCCATAGAAGGGGCATGCGACTAGACCCCCACCGTAGAGGAGAACATAGGGGAGGGGGCAATTAGATGAGGAGACATGGAAGGAATTCTAGAGGAGGAAGCTATGCTTCACATGCAGAGAGCCCTGGGCACCTGGCCATTGGTGCATTGCAGGTAGAGCACACTACATTGAGATCTTTTCTGGCAGTGACCAGGAGGATGAGGTGGAGAAGGATTGTGGTGGGACAAATGGAGAGAGTCTAATAGAAAAACGACCACTAGCACCACCTCCACAAGGAGGGGCATCTCTTGCCCCAATAGGAGGAGTTATTTGTTCTTTATGTGAGATTCCTCATATTTTTACACTGAGGATCAGAGGCACTATATGGGGACAGAGGGTGTAAGTGTTGGTGGACAGTGGGGCTACCCATAATTTCATAGATGGCCAGTTGGTCCAGAGGGGCCTCACCATAGCAGAGTTTGAGGACTTCTCAGTCCTAGTGCCAGGTGACTATACCATCTAGTGCACTACATATGTGTCCTCCTTGACAATAGTTATGGGGAACTACTCGATGATGGACCACTTCTTTGTGGTCTATGTGCCAGACACCAACGTGGTGATGGGTGTCCAAAGGTTGTATTCCCTTGGGTTAGTTACGATGGATTGGAGGAAACTAGAGATGGAGTTCATTAGGCCAAATGGAAAACTGGTAGTCTTGAGAGGCATGTAGCCTTATCCACCTTAGACAGTTTTGGCCTAGAGGATGGAGGTAAACTTACGACATAGGGACATTGCATGGGAAGTTGAGCTAAGGATCTTAGAGGTTAGGGGAAGAGTGGAACCACAACCAGCAGACACACAAGATTTGCTAGACAAGTATGTAGTAGTGTTTGGGGACATTCCACCAGGGCAGCCACCACATAGAGGATTTGAGCACACCATTCAGTTGGAGTTGGGTGTATAGGAAATGATCACTACTCCTTATAGGCATCCAAAAGCCTATAAGGATGAGATAGAGAAGGCCATCGAGGATTGTTGGAAATAATACTGAGAGGGGGGGTGAATCAGTATTATCTGGTCAATTATTTTCTTTTACAAACCCAGAACATATACGCTACTTCAGTTAGAGAAAATCGCGTATATATGCAACTACAAATAAGGAAACCCGCGTATACATACAGACTTATAATTTAAAATATTCTATAGATGTTGAACATTAATCTGTGTATCAGGATCATATAAACAATAACTAGGAATAGAAAAATAGAGCAGAAGACAATCACACGCAAGAACACAAGATATAAGGTGGAAACCCAATGTGGGTGAAAACTACCTGCTGCAATATGTCTCTATCTTTTCAATTAGAAACTTCTTTTTACAATGATTCTGTACTGGTGTAATCCTTTACCAGTACGTAGGCTACTACCTGCAGAGAGCTACAACCCTCTCTCATTTTCTAGCTTCTCCTAAAAAGGAGATACAACCCCCTTAGTTCTTGTACTGGTTGAGATACTAGTATGCAGGCTACTACCTGCAGAAGACTACAACCTTCTCTTCCTTCCAGGGACCATGTTTCATAAATTTTCAGACTAGATCCACAAATAACATCAATCAAACATCAAGAATTTTTGCATCAATCAATCACCTTTTCACCAATCAAAACTGAATCAAAATAAACACTTCTCTGACGACTGTACCCTGATCATAATAACAGTAATCACACCCCACTTCTGAACCTAGAACACTGTAGCAATAAACAGAATCAGCTAGAACATAAATCAAGAGATGTATGCTACTTCACTATTTAGAAACCTATGTGCATACGCTTCTGTGTCAATACCGACCTATGTATACACGAATTTCCCTTACAAGACCAACGTGTATATGCTTCTTCCCTTCACTGAACCTACGTACAGATCTATAAATTCATTCTTTCAAACATTCATATATTAGTTAACCCATATTATCAGATTGATAGATCAAGCGTGCGCCACATATCACATATCAAAATCATATAGAGATACCACTATTCCAACCTTAAGATTTTGACCCATCAATAGAACTTATCCTTCTCCTTGCGCTCAGGTTCCTTCTTCATTCAAATCTAGATCTGCACCATAACCCAATCACAGTATTCCAGATCTAGCACTTTATCAGATATTCAATAATTCAGAAGATACCTTGCTAAATGATCTCCTTCCTCTTTTATAGCCTTAGGCCTTTCACAATACCACGGACCAAAAACCATAACAATTCAATACCATGGACCCAATACTTTGGATCAACACTTATGATGAGATACCATGGCCCAAAACCATAGGTTCAAATACCAAGGACTAAATACCATGAACCAACCATAAGATTTCCCATGTGCGTGCGCTTTTCTCTACATGAAAGTGCGTAAACTTTTCTCTGCATGAAAGTGCGTGAACTTTTCTCTGCATGAAAGTGCGTGAACTTTTCTCTGCATAAAAGGAACTTTTCTCTGCATGAAAGTGTGTGAACTTTTGGTTCACATCTTTTGTGCGGGAGACCTGTGGAACCAAAAAATAACTTTACTGCACTATAATTTATCATCTAAGATGAGTGGGTTTCCATCAAGTACAACATATGTATCATAATGCCAACAATCTTCCCCTTTGGACTTGATGGCAACAACAACCAGTCACTCTCCCCCTTTGACATCAAGGGTAAAGGGGCGGACTGCCATACTCCCCCTGAGTACCTGCTGAAAACTCTGAACGAACTCCCCCTTTGTATATGCTTTGTGCTGAAATGTTGTTTGCAAAAAGATGTTCTACAAGAAAGAACATGACTCCATACATTATAAGTAACCTTCCTATCATCAAGACTCATACATATATCCATCTCCCATCCAAGTGGGAATACACAAGATAGACAAAACTCATTCAGCCCAAGCATAGTGGGGAAACCAAAATAGGCCGTTACATGACCTTGATATGAAAAGAAGTACATGACATAGAGACAAGAACACTATCAGCAGAATCAACCTTCAGACCAGCACACATTGATTTACTCCACCAAAAAACTCTTGAGAAATCAAACCAATGACTTCTAAGATAATGCCAACAATGCATCATTAGAAGAATATATGCTCCCCCTGAACCTCTGCCAGATGATCTCTGATAGACCCATTCGACCCACATAGACCGGCAAATGTACGTGTATCCACTTGCGTACAACAGACAAGATTAAACAGCAGGATGATGCATCAACAACCCCCAGCTTCTGTCTGAGGTATGAAAATGTCTCCTTGGGCAATGGTTTGGTGAAAATATTAGCAACTTGTTCCTTGGAGGGAACATATTCCAATTTGACCTTTTGTTCCAGCACTTGTTCCCGGAGAAAATGATACTTGGTTGGTATGTGCTTGGTCTTTGAATGCATGACTGGGTTCTTTGAAATGCTTATTGCACTTGTATTATCACACAAGATGGAGATAGGTGGTGTACAAGTGATTTGAAAATCCTGCAAGGTTTGCATCATCCAAAGGAGTTGAGTGCAACAGGATGCAACAACCACATATTCTGCTTCAGCTGTAGATAATGCAATAGAACTCTGTTTCTTGTTGAACCAAGATACTAATTTGGAACCCATAAAGAATGCACCACCACTAGTGCTTTTTCTGTCATCCATGCTTTTAGCCCAATCTGCATTTGTATAAGCATGAAGAGCGAGATCCGCATCTCTAGGATACCATAGGCCATAGTTTTGAGTTCCTTGAAGATACTTGAAAATTCTCTTTACTGCCTAAAGATGAGTTTCCTTAGGATTTTCCTGAAATCTTCCAACCATTCCTACTGCATGCATGATTTCTAGTCGGGTACCTGTTAAATAGAGTAGACTTCCAATCATGGATCTATAGGTTGTTTGATGCACTGCTGCTGATTCATCATTTGCACTGAGGCTGCATCCTGTGACCATAAGAGTACATACTGGTTTCGAACCTTCCATGCCATACTTCTTCAAGATCTACTTGAGGTACTTGGTTTGAGATAAAAAGATATCGCCTTTATTTTGTTGGATTTGTAAACCAAGAAAATATGTCAGTTCTCCAAGCAAAGACATTTTGAATTCCTTCTGCATCACCAAGGCAAAGTTTTGTCTCATGGCTTCTTCATTTCTGCCAAAGATGATATCATCTACATACACAACAAGTATTAGCAATTTGTTATTTTCAATTTTTATATAAAGATTGTTGTCTGCCGATCCTTTTGAAAAACCTTGTTGATGAAGGTATTTGTCCAGACGATAGTACCAAGCCCTTGGAGCCTGTTTGAGACCATAGAGAGCCTTCTTTAGTCTGCATACAAGATTTGGATCATTACCAAGGATGAATCCATCTGGCTGCTCAATATACACTTCTTCTTCTAAGTCTCCACTCAGAAAGGTTGATTTCACGTCCATTTGAAATACTTTGAACTTTTGAAAGCTAGAGAGAGCAAGGAACATTCTGATGGCCTCAAGTCTAGCAACAGGAGCAAAAGTTTCTTCAAAGTATATTCCCCCTTGTTGAGCATACCATTTACAAACAAGTCTGGCCTTGTTTCTAATCACTTCCCCATTTTCATTCAATTTGTTTTTGAAGATCCATTTTGTCCCTATGACATTCTTATCTTTTGGTCTAGGAACCAACTCCCAAGTGTTATTATTTTCGATCTACTCAAGTTCTTCATCCATTGCCTTGACCCAACATTCATCTTTGCATGCCTCTCTTACATTTTGTGGTTTAGTGGAGGAAAGTAATGCTGAATAGCTTGAAGATTCTGCAATTGTTCTTCTTGTTTGTATTCCTGCCTCTTTTTGCCCCAAAATTTGAGATTCTGGATGATTCTTCTGAATGTACCTAGATGGAGTATTTTCTTCTATCCTTATTTGTTCTTCAGGGTCCTCATGGGTTTCTTCTTCATAGGTTTCTTCTTCATCATGAATCTGATTTGATGTTGATGGATAGTCCTCACCATCTTCAAAATCTTTAGATCTTACCTTCCTAGGAGTGTTTTCTAATTCATCAACCACTACATCGATACTTTCAACAATTTTTCCAAGCCTTTTATTATAACACTTGTATGCTTTGCTATGGGGAGAGTAACCAAGGAGAATGCCTTCATCTGCTTTAGGTTCAAACTTGCCAAGATGTTCATCAGTATTTTTGATATAGCATTTGCTTCCAAAAATTTTGAAATATTTTACTGAAGGAGTCTCACCATACCAAAGTTCATGAGGGGTTTGAGTGCTGTTCACCGGACATTTGTTTTGTTGAGAATAACAACCGCAGCAAATGTAGCTTCACCCCAGAAAGTTGCAGGAGTTCCAGACTCATCAAGCATAGCACGAGCCATTTGTTGAACCATTCTGTTCATCCTTTCAACTACTCCATTTTACTGAGGAGTCCTGGTTGTAGAGAATTCTCTTCTTATTCCATGTTCTTCACAAAAATCGAAAAATTGATTTGAGGTAAACTCCCCACCTCTATCAGACCTGAGGCATTTAATTTTGTGATCTGATTCGTTTTCAAGCAAAGCTTTGAAGGATTTGAATTTTTTGAAGGCTTCATCTTTGTGCTTCATCAGTCCTATCCAAACCATCCTTGAATAGTCGTCAATGAATAATATAAAGTATTCTTCTCCTCAAGGCGACCTTTTCCTAGATGGACCACATACATCAGTATCGACAAGCTCAAGTTGCCTACTAGCTGATCCTTCCTTCTCAGGGAAGTTAGTTCTGGTTTGCTTACCAAACTGACATGATTTGCATATTGTATTATCTGGAATTCTAATGTCTGGAAGACCACGAACTGCTTGGTATTTGCATGCTTTCCTTATCTGTGAGAAGCTTAGATTCCCCAACCTCCGGTGCCATAGCCAGTGTTCATCATTCTTTCTCAGATAGCATTGTTGTTGTCCTTATTTTAATATGTATAAATTATTTGGAGTTCTTATGCCTTTGATCACTATTTCTCCTGTATCAAGATCACGAACACTACATCCATTTGATCAAAATATTACCTCTGTTCCTTGATCACACATCTGACTGACACTCAATAGATTATGCTTTAAGCCATCAACATACATAACATTTCCTGCTTTGACCTTTTCTTTTAAAAGAATAAAACCTTTACCTTTTATGAGTGCAGGGGTGTCATTTCCAAATGAGACCTTCTTCTCCTTCTCCAAGGCACTATATGACTGAATTTTTTCTTTATCACCTATCATATCTTTTGAACATCCACTGTCAATGTACCATTGGTTTTCCTACCCTTCTGCATATAAGGCTATACCACATCTTTTTGGTTGTGGTTCTTTCATTCTCCATGTTTTGATATTTGAGGCTTGCTCCTTCTGAGTTGCCTGCTGAAACCTACTCCTACATTCAGAATCTTCATGACCAAAATTATTACAAATAGAACATTCTATTTCATTTTCAAGAGCAGAAAAGTTATTGTACGTCATTTTCATGATCCCAATCATACTCCTCTATTTTTGAGTTTCTCTAGTCATGATAGTTTTCTAGGCAACACACTGAGCTACTTTGTGTCCAAAGTTGTGACAAGAGAAACATTGGCCATTGAAGAAATTCCTACAATTATCAACCCTGCGGACCAAACAGTTGTAGTTTTCATTGACATTCATTCTTGAGGCAAATTGAGGATGATTTAACTATGGTCTGTTGTAGCTTTTGTTTATCCTTGAAGCAGATTTCCCATTATTTATTTGGTGATCTCTGTTCATTCTTGAAGAAAAATGTCCCTGATTTACCTGGTGAGCAACATTGTGCCTTTGTTGTTGATTGTCAATTTGTTCACTTCTCCTTGTTGCATCAATATAACTTTTGGAGGTGGATGGCTTCTGTGCTTGAGATGCTTCTTCATTATATCCTAGACCTGTCTTGATTAGTGGAGAATGTTGTACTTTGATAATCTCATCTAACGTTTCAGATCCTTTAGCAAATCTAAGATTAAGAGCTTTAGTTTTCTCAATCTCTTTCTAAGTCCCACTATTTCACATTCTAACTTTTCATGATGTTTTTCACTTTCAGCCAATTGGAATTGCAGAGTATCAATAATCATATTTTTCTCTTCTAAATAAATTTTGAGTTTAGAAATCTCTCGATAAAGACCTTCTTCATCTATAGCATCCATGAAATCATCATCTTCAAAAGCCATTAAAAGTCTATAATTATTACCTTGTTCATCTTCATCACTATTTGGAAATTCATCACTGTCTTCATGAGTGTAATAGCTTTTCTTATTTAAATTCTATTTTTTCTTCCATTTAATAGTTTCCTTATCTTTATGAGGACACTTGGCAGCATAGTGACCGACTCTTCCACAAGCAAAACATTTGAAAGGTAACTTACCTCTGAATCTTCCAGCACCCCGTTGAAGTTTCTTGACAAAATTTGATTCTTCCTCTTCTTCTGACATATGTCCTGAGTCATAAGAATATCCTTTTCCTGAGGCCTTGAATGCTAATTCTCTTCTGTCTGATGGTCCCCCTTTCCTTATTTCATAAGCGGTTAGAATTCTGTGTTGTTGCGACATGGTAATTTTCTGTAGATTCTCCTTTTCTTCTATTGCAAAAACTTTTGATTCAAACTTAGAAGACAAAGATCTCATAACCTTTTCAACCACAACAACCTCTTTTATTTCTTCACCCAAATTTTGCATACAATTAGGAATCTCATCTATGCGTAGGAAATAGTTAGCCACACTTCCATAATTGTATATTCTGAGATTTTCATATTGAATTCTGAGGGTTTGAAGTTTTTCTCTTTTTACCTGTTCATCTCCTTCATAGCTCAGAATGATATTGTCCCATATTTCTTTTGCAGTTTTATACTACATAACCTTGCCGAATTATGATTGAGATAGACATCCTAATACAGTATTGATAGTCTTTGCATTAGTTTCAAACTGCTTCTTCTCAGCTGGATCTGTAGGAGCTTCTGATGGAAAAGTGTACCCTATATCTATGATATCCCAAACTTCTATACCAAGAGATTGAAGATAGGCTATAACTCTTACCTTCCAATAGATGAAGTTGGTCCCATCAAAAATTGGTCGCCTGATTGATGCTTCTCTCTCGTAGTTGCTCATGATGATAGATCTTCCTTCAAGTGATCAAGCTTCTTCTGAACGACCTGCTCTGATACCAATTATTGGAAATAATACTAAGAGGGGGGGGGTGAATCAGTATTATCTGGTCAATTATTTTCTTTTTCAAACCCAGAACATATACTCTACTTCAGTTAGACAAAACCACATATATATGCAACTACAGATAAGGAAACCCACATATACCATACAGATTTATAATTTAAAATATTCTAAAGATGTTGAACATTATTTTGTGCATCAAGATCATATAAACAGTAACTAGGAATAGAAAAATAGAGCAAAAGACAATCACACACAAGAACACAAGATATAAGGTGGAAACCCAATGTGGGTGAAAACCACCTACTACAATATGTCTCTATCTTTTCAATTAGAAACTTCTTTTTACAATGATTTTGTACTGGTGCAGTCCTTTACCAGTACGCAGGCTGCTACCTACAGAGAGCTACAACCCTCTCTCATTTTCCAGCTTCTCTTGGAAGGGAGCTACAACCCCCATAGTTCTTGTACTAGTTGAGATACTAGTACGCAGGCTGCTACCTGCAAAAGAATACAACCTTCTCTTCCTTCCAGGGACCACGTTTCATTAATTTTCAGACTAGATCCAAAAATAACACCAATCAAAACTAAATAGAAATAAACACTTCTCTGATGACTGTACCCAAATCATAATAACATTAATCACACCCCGCTTTTGAACCAAGAACATTGTAGCAATAAACAGAAGCAGCTAGAACATAAATCAAGAGATGTATGCTACTTCACTATTCAAAAACCTGCATGCATACTCTTCTCTGTCAATACCAACCTGCGTATACACGACTTTCCCTTACAAGAACAACGTGTATACTGGCCTTCACATCACTGAACCACTATTCCAGCATTAAGATTTTGACCCATCAATAGAACTTATCCTTATCCTTGTGCTCAGGTTCCTTCTTCATTCAGATCCAGATCTGCAACATAACCCAATCATAGTATTCCAAATCTAGCACTTTATCAGATATTCAATGATTCGAAAGATGCCTTGCCAAATGGTCTCCTTCCTCTTTCATAGCCTTAGGCCTTTCAAAATACCACGGGCCAAAAACCATAACAATTCAATACGATGGAACCAATACTTGGGACCAACACTTATGACGGGATACCATGGCCCAAATCCATAGGTTCAAATACCAAGGACTAAATACCACGGACCAAAACCATAGGATCAAAAACTATCGGACTAATACCGTGAACCAACCATAAGGTTTCCCATGTGCATGCACTTTTCTCTACATGAAAGTGCATGAACTTTTCTCTGCATGAAAGTGCGTGAACTTTTCTCTGCATGAAAGGAACTTTTCTCTGCACGAAAGTGTGTGAAATTTTATCTGCATGAAAGTGTGTGAACTTTTCTCTGTATGAAACGAACTTTTCTCTGCATGAAAGGAAGTTTTCTCTGCATGAAAGTGCATGAACTTTTCTCTGCATTAAAGGAAATTTTCTCTGCATGAAAGTGTGTGAACTTTGCTGCACTATGATTTATCATCTGAGATGAGTGGGTTTCCATCAAGTACAACATACGTATCATAATGCCAACATAAATCATATGAGGAGTGTGGTGTTGGGGACTCTTCTGATTTAATAGACACATTGAGAATCTTGAAAGAAATAAGGATTTGTAAGGAAGACAATGACAAAATCATGCATGCACAGGAGAAACACACAGAGGTTAATGCAATACTCCTTCAGAGTTTTTCGAAATTGTAGCGACAAGGGCCACCTATAATCAACCATGGGTAGGAGGATATAACTAATGGGCCATATGGCTAGTAGGTCTCATGGTGTTCACAAGTCAGATAGTGATGACACAGTGAGAGATGGTAAGTTGTTGGATACTCCAGATAGGAGAGGTGATGGCCATAGGTACTACTCTAATTCTAGTTCGGATAGGCATTATGATCATCAATGTTATTATCCTTATGGGAGGAGAGATAAGGGATACTATCTAGATAAATTTAAGAAAGAAAACCACCTATCCTTTATGGAGATTTGAAGAAGTCAGAAGATGTAGAGGCTTCGATACTTGGGATGAAGAAGTTCTTGAGTTTCATAACTACACAGAAAATATGAAGGCCATAGTAATTATCTTTATCCTAAGAGGTAAAGAATGTATCTATTGGGAAGATGTGAAGTAGAATAGAGAAATCAGGGAAGAGGACTTCAGTTGTCATGAGTTTAAGAGGATTTTCAAGAAGAAGTACTTGTTAGAAAGGTACTATGACAGTAATGCCAAAGAATGTTATGAGATAAAGATTGGATCAATGAAAGATGAAGAGTACATGAATAAGTTCTTGGATCTATTGAGGTATGTACTAAATATTAAATATTAGAAGGCTAAAGTTCAAATATTTGTCTATGGTTTTCCATTAACATTTAGAGACCGAGTTTAGTATGATGAGCCTCAGTCACTTGAGGAAGTTATTGGAAAATTGAAACATTACTATGAATACTCGAGGCATCAGAATGGATCTTAGCCAAGATGGAAAGGCAAATATAATGGTAAAGATAAATTGTAGTTGAAAATAGAAAGGCCTAAGAATGAAGAAAAAAAAAAAAAAAAAAAAAAAAAATGTAGCACCAAAAAAGGAGTTCAATGCAGCTAGACAGGGACATGGGTCACAATAGAAGCATAGAAGTGATGGTACTGGATGGTTGGTGTGTTGGTGATGTGGTAAGGAGCACCTCAAGAGATTCCACATACCCAGGGTGGTAGGCCTCAGATATATAGTGTAAAAGAGGTGTAGATTGTTGGGGATATTAGTTAGAGCATTCCTCATATCTATGCAACACTAGATAATAGGAAGGGGAACCATCAACCATCTATCATTGAGATGGAAAGTAAGCTTTTTGATAAATTTGTTTATATTTTGATTGACCCTAGATATAATTATAGTTTTATTAGTTCTGACTTGGTAGATAAGCTTGGTTTGAAGAAAGAAGTGCACGAAAAATATTGCTTAGTTTGGTTTGATACATGTACAAATAAAAGAGTTTATAATTCAGTAAGATCTTGTGGTTTGAGTTGGATGGCGTGTATACATTAATACACTTGAATGTATTGGTGTTGTGATCATATAGTATGATATTGGGTATGGACTAACTATAGCTTCATAGGACCAAGGTGGATTGTTATGATGAAGCCATTAAGTGCTTGGATGACAATGGGGAACCAAGAGTCTAATAGTGAAAGAAGACACCCACATCAATTAGGATGGTGACAACTATGTTAGCAAAGTGCAATTACAAAAAGGGGTTTGTGTTATTTACAATGGATATCTCTAGTGACAATGGATATCTCTAGTGACCAAATTCGACAGTAGTTTTAAGATGTATTTCCTACAGATATTTCAGAGTTTTCACCTCAAAGGGAAGTAGAATTTTCTATTAAGTTGGTGCCAGGGGAGCTCCGACATTAAAAGCACCTTACAGGATGAGCACACATTAGTTGGTAGATTTAAAGTTATAATTAGAGGAAATGGTTGACAAGGGATTCATTAGCCAAAGTGTATCACCTTGGGGCATAGTGGTATTTTTTGTGAAGGAGGATGGTACTCTTATATTATGCATTGACTACATATAGTTCAACAAAGTGACCATCTAGAACTTGTATTTTTTATTGAAGATTGATAACTTGTTTGATTAGCTGAATGACGCAGAAACATTCTCAAAGATTGATCTGAGATTTGGATATCATCAGGTACACATTAAAGCTGAGGACATTTACAAGGAAACTTTCGGGAACAGGTACGAGGATTATGAGTTTGTTGTAGTTCCATTTGGTTTAACTAATGCTCTAGCTATTTTTATGTCCTTAATAAATAATGTCTTGTGTTCTTATTTGTACAATTTGTTATTATGTTCATTGATGGCATATTGGTATATTCTAAAAATGAAAAAGAGCATGACAAACATTTTGCAGCAACATTGAGATTGCTAAGAGATCATCAGTTGTATGCTAAGCTTAGAAAATGTATTTTCTTTAAGGCAGAGGTAAATTACTTGGGACATGTAGTTTGCAAGGTTGGCATAGTAGTGGATAGAGAAAAGGTTAGTGCTATCATGAAGTGGGAAGCTACTAGGAATGTGGATGAGATGAGACCATTCATGGCATTATAAGGTTAGTAGAAGAGGTTCATCAAGAACTTCTCATATATTGCTTATCCTATTACAGCATTAGAGAGGAAAGATAATAATTTTGAATGGGTAGAGTGTGCAATCATTTTTTAGAAGCTCAAGTAGTTGTTGGCACATGCACCAGTGTTAAATATTACAGATCCAGGCAAAGAGTTTTTAGTATGTACAAATGCTTGTAACAGAGGACTTCGTGTAGTTCTTATGCACGATGGATAGGTGATATGCTATAAGTGGAAAAAAATAAATGAGCACAAGAAGAACTACTCGACACATGATCTTGAGTGGTAAAGATCATACATGCATTGAAGATGTGGAGGCATTATATTCTTCGAAAAGAGAACAGGGTTGTATATGCTCTTAGTAAGTTGATATAGGTGAATCATATAGCACCTGTGATCTCTTATGGGAAATACTTACACGATAGGATCTTGCTAGTAGGTCAATGGGATGACATGTATATATAGATTGTGCACAAGTTGCAATAGAGTACATGTACACATACAAGTAGTGGTACACGTACAAGTAGTGGTATAGGTACATGCACGATAGTGGTATAGGTATTAGTACAGTTAGTGGTTAAGGTATAGTTATAGATGCAAGTGCATACGATGTGGATTATTGTCGCACATTAGATGGATTGGTTAGGTATAGAGACAAGATATATGTGCTAGATAGCAGCGAGCTCAAGAAGGTGAACTTCAGGGAGTTTCATATGAAACCATATTTCGATCACCCAAGCTATATGATGACATTGATTATTTTTAATGTCTTATTATTGGCCAAACTTGAACAAGGATGTGGTAGAGTTTGTACCTAGATGATCCTATTTTGAGTAGGTAAAGGCATAATGTATGCATCCAAGTGGACTGTTATAGCCTATTGCGACTCCAGAATGGAAATAGGAGATCATTTCCATGGAATTTATCAAAAGTTTTTCGAGGACGGTGAGACATCATGATTCCATCATGGTTGTTGTGGAAAGGTTGACAAAGGTTATTCACTTCCTTCTAGTGAAGACTACTTATTCAACTACTGATGTGGCATAGGTGTTCATCGTAGATGTGGTCAAATTGTATGTTGTTCCAAAGAAGATTGTGTCACACAAGGATGTGAAGTTTAATTCCACAATTTGGAAGGATTTATTTGTAGGTTTGGGCACATAGTTGGCCTTCAATACATCTTATCATCCACAAACTGATAGACAAACAAAAAGGGTCAATAGGATATAGGACGACATGTTGAGGATGTACGTGATGCATCAATAGTGAAAGTGGAAAGATTATATTCCACTATTATAGTTCACCTACAAAAATGGGTATCAGGAATCTTTGAGGATAAGTCAGTTTGAGGCATTTTATGGGTAGAATTGTAATACTCCCATTAGTTGGAGTGATCTAGTTAACAACGTGTTTGTTGGACTAGACATGTTTGCATGTATGGAGTGGGAAATGTAGCTAATCAATAAGAATTTGAAAATAGCATAGGATAAGTAGAAAAGATAAGAAGATCATAATAGGTTGTTCAAGGAGTGCCAGGTTGGGGAACAAGTGTACTTGTGCATCAAACAAAAGAAAATATCCTTATAGTTTGGATCATGTTCCAAGCTAGCACCCTGGATTTTTGTACCTTTCATGATTATTGAGAGGATTGGGCTAGTATCCTCTTTACATACACTACCTCTGACAATAAAATTCCATTATTTTTTCCATGTGTCATTTCTTAAGAAGTATGTTAAATATATTGATCATGTGATTGACTAGTCGATATTGTAGGCGGAGCCAGATTCAGAATTTGAGCCATAACCTCAGTGTATATTGTAGAGAAAGGTGCTCATGCTCTAGAACTGAGAAATCAAGAAGGTTAAATTGAGATGGAATCAATTTTTTCCCAATGAAGCTACATGGGAGATGGTGGATCAGATGCAGGCTATGTGTCCTTCATTGGTTTTTAGCTGAGGCAACGCATTTTTGGTATGATGTTTTATATATGTTTTGGCATGTGTTTGCGTGATGTTTTGATATATGTACATATGTATATGGATGTAAATACCACCATGATCTATGCTATAAAGCCCCAATAAGTGGTATGGGTGTCATGTCGTTATAGTTCTCATGTTGTTATGTTGTCATGTTGGTTTCCTTTTCAATAGGGTGATCATTGTAAATACTGCATTGAGCTAAGCTATAAAGATCCATGGGCAGTATGTTTTATTTTTAGTGGTTTTGGTGAGCCATAGTTGTTGTTGAACAGCAAGGATGACATCCCACAAGGGGAGGGTACTGTAACAACCCTAGTCAAAATTGCATGTGATAAAAGTTAATAAAGGAAAAATAATAACCATGGATTATGGGACACTTATTACAATATGAATGTTGGGAAAAAAATCCTAGTGTGGGTGTTCATTCAGTTTTTATGCCTAAGGAAATTGACAAAGGAAATAGATAAGTAATTTTCAAAGGAAAAGTGACATTAATTGCCTTTTTATTTATGAAAATAATGGAAATTAGCAGAAAAGGAAGGTGAAAGGTCACATGTTTCATGTGACGATGAAAATGAATGAAAATAATGGAAAATGAAGAAAACGGAGGCCTAATTGATATAAAGGCTTATGAGGATCGGTTGGTACCTTATGAGAGTGGAGTCTCGATCTAAGGCCTAGTGACTCGGTGTGGGTTGCACTAAAGCCTGAGAGATTAAGAGACAAGAAAATTCCTCATGGTTTATGTGCAGAAATCCAATGGCATCCATGCTTGTTTTGGCCTAGAGATCTAGTGTAGATCATGGTAAAGCCTCTTATTAATTTTTTATTGTTTGGCCTAGTGATCGATGTGGATTGCAGCAAAGATTGGTTTCTATTGATTACCATGAGGTGGTTTAGCTTCAAGATTCCCTTGTTGGTTCTTTTCTTTGACTACCACATTCATGCTTGGAATATGGTATGATGGTGATTGGCTTAAGAGATATTTCGTCAGCCAATATATGGTCGGGTGGAATGTTGTAGTCCCATACTAAGTTGGATTTTTCATTCATTAATAAGAGGTTATTTCCTTGATATATTATGTGAAAATGTACTAGTTTATATGTGGATTCTATGGATGTTGTATCACCGATATTTCTTTTGTTATTATGATGGTTAAAAGCATGTATTATGATAGTGATGATGTATGGATCTCCTCATCTTTTAATTTGTGAATTAATCAATAATGTAGATATGACGTAATAGATGATAATGCAACCAATGATGTAAGGGAACAATGTTTCATAGTGATTCCCAAATAAGTATGAGACACCTATGCTCAAATAGGTTATTTAAACCTATATATTACATATTTGTGTCATGTTTGATGAAATGCATGTCATCGCTAGTAGGGGTCCAGTTTAGACCTTATCAATTTTTTTTCAAATGTATCATTTTTATGTTGTTTAAATTAATTTTTGAACCTATCATTGAGTTCGAGGCAGTGACTTGGTCTCTGGACTTTGAAACGTGGCACAAATCTTGGAGTCATAGGCACAAGTATAAGGAGAAAATGCCCCACATGCACACATTCCTTGTTGTGTGAGCACATGGAGCTTCCTACATGTACCCTTGTCCATATCAAGGAAGAGTCTTGGGGTTTGATGCAGTAAAAATTTAGTTGGTCTTAGGAGCTACTTACCTGAGTGGTTGGGATAGCTCCTAGGAGTTTTGTTGCTAATGCAGAAGGTGTTTGTGCTATGTTTCTGTCGATTCCACTTCATTAAGATCACCTAGGAGGTTGAATAACATTATAGTTGTCTGTCATCACATATTTACCCCGGTTAATCAATTACTTGTGTAGATGTGGGATGAAGGTGTTACAACTGTTGTGAACTAGAGCATGGGATATCTGACATCACTTGTGGGCTAATTCCCCTTCTAAACATTGTAAATAATTCCTTGTCATTACGTATCCATAAATTAGAAATGGATAAGGAAAAGGGACACAAATTTGAATGCTTGAGGAACTTGGTTGTTATCAATGTTAGTCATGGGTTGACTGCTATGTTTTTACTACAAATGACTATGTATTAAATTCAACTGAAAGAAATAGATGCCCATATTCCTATTGGGAAAAACTACAAACAAAAAAAGGGAACAAAAATTAATGGAAAGGTTGGTTGCATTGTCCATGGATTGGTCCGCATGGACCATGAGGGGAGGAAAATTGTTGGTATGTTGCAAGAGAATGGAAGTGGGATGCCAAGAGGCTCTGGGGGGATAGACATTTGATTCTTCCATTCAGGAAGTTTGAGAGTTAGATAAGGGGAAATTAGAAATAATTTCTCACAAAGAGGAGGGAAATGAATTATTTTTGCTAAATAGAGTTGCTCCTAATTAGACAAGTTAAAAGAGCCCAAGAGGGATTGTTGTTTGAGGTTTTAGAGCAATGGCTCATCTAAGGTTGAAGAAACCACCATATGTGGCTCACCTTAATACTGATGAAACCATTGGGAAGTTTTTGGATTGATGACGATACTTCCTAGGAGATATATATACTCAGGTACTTGGGGTGGCTGAAGAAACAACATCTGTGGCCCTAGGCTAGGAACACTGGTGCTTGCATTCTCTGAAAAAATACCTAACAAGGAGAAATATATTCTCCAGTGGAAGTTTATACTCCCAAGGAATCTTCCCATATTAAGCTCTCCTACTCTGGAAAATTGAGAAGTGGCTTACCTAAGGGTTGATGAAATCACCAAAAGTGGCTTACCTTAAGACAAAAGAAACTACTAGGAAGCTTGTGGTCTTGAGCAACTACTAATTTATTAGTAGCTTTCCAGTTGAAGAACCTTTCCATGATATCATAATATTACTCTCTTGAATTTGAGAGATGATTCTCAGGGATATAAGGGACCCATGTGATAAAGTTGACTAAGTTAGAATTGCTAAGATTGAGGAGTGGTTTGCTTAACGACGAGGAATGCCACTGAGAAGCTTGTGTTCTGAAGAACCTATTAATTCATAAATAACTTGCTAGTTGAGGAACCTTCTCATATATTAAACAAATATTTATTTAATATATTAAAGAGACCGATGTGATAAACCTAAATTAAATCAAGTCCTATGACGTGATAGTGGGAAAAATGTTGAGAATAATTGTGTGAAGTGAGTCCCTATGGATTTTCTCATCTGCATGGCTACTGATTAAAGATGGGTCACCTTTGGAGGCATTGTTTCAAATGGAAATATTAATTTACATTGTTAATCACTCCTCCTCAAGCTTTATAATTTGGTTCGAGGGTGACAATGGAAAGAAGACTTAGATGTAACTTGTCTAAGGTTGCATGGAGATTTGAAGTCCTAATATCAATTTTTAGACTTATTTTATAAGGTAAGTATTTTCTTAAAACCCTGTACTTCTAAATTTCATTCATATGTTAAATGTGTTGGTTAATTTCCCATGTTATTGATGAGGAATTTTGATTCTTGTATGAATTGGAATGTTGTTTTTCTGTATAATTCCTTGAGTAATGGTTGAATTCTAGTATGTGTTGTGTGAGCATTAATCTATGTCTTTCTTTCACTAAATTGATGAGTATGGTCCACTGGCCCATTTTTTATTAATTTCATTATATTCTTTATGTAGGTGAGATGTTAGAAATTGAAAATAATCCATATAAAAAAAGTGATTGGGAGATTGGTTAAGTTACATGTTCTTCTATGAAGAGCATTCAGATGCATGCCTTTGTATCTTATAGATGTATTAATAGCACAATATTTAATATTTTCCTAACGACCTTTGAGAATAAATTATTATTTTTCTTTAGCATGGTTTTGTTGGTAGCATGGACGTAATGAGCTAATGGCCTTCATGACTAGAATGCACTAGCAAGAGTATGAAACATTTTAGATTGTGATCTTGGACTCATGGAAAAATAATTTAATTTCTTATCAGGTAGAAGAATCATTAATGATTTAGGCTTGGGTGAAGGTTATAGAAAATAATTAAAATATTATATGTATTAAATGCTTGCAAAACTAGTTTGACTTGTTTGTGAGTTGGTGGGTTGACAGAAATGGTGGAATTTCAAGTGAGTTTTGGCCCAAAGCCCCGAGTAACAAAGGGCCAACCAAGGTTGGGGCCGAGGTGTAATTCATTGGTCAGAGGTCGGGAGGTTGGGGCCTTAGTGAAGTGTGAAAGGTGATCCCTTGCAAATAGGCTAAACTTGACTCTACGATTGATGGGGTTCGAGGCCTTGGTGATATGTCGAACCACGGTGTTATGAACCAACTCACAAAAAGATAGAAAATATAGATCAACGACTTCAAAATCATCCTCTTCGAAGGGGAAACCTCATTTACATTACACAAGTGAAAAATTCTTGGATGATACAAATGATTAAACCTCCTTTCTATATACAAGATTCTAAGGGGTAACAATATAATTAAAGCCGACATAACAATAATATATAAGGGCACAAAAATAAAATAGTGGGCTTCTATGGGGCACACTAATAATAATACGGGGACAATAGGGGCACAATAATAACAATAAGGACTACAATGAAAATAGTAATGGAGGAATGACTATTATTATAGGGACCTAACATGCCCCTCTCCTTCAGAAAATAGTTGTCCTGAATGCTTGAGTAGTTCTAGATGCTGTTGTATAAAATTCTCATCCTCCCATGTGGAATATTCAGTGCGTAAGTTCTTCCTCTTGATGAGATACTCCGAATTTGATCAATTACGTAGCTGTCGAGTTCTTGTTTCTGTGACTTCTTCAGGTTCTAATATGATTTTTCCTTCCTCATCAAGCTCTGGTAATATTGTTTGAACTGGGAGCTTGTTACCTATAACCTTGTTTAAACATGAGACATGGAAAACTAGGGGAAGTTGGGAAGCTACAGGAAGCTCCAATTTGTATGCCATAGTACCAATCTTTTGCAACACCTTGTATGGACCATAATACTTTGGTGATAATTTATTATCCTTGTTATATTTCTTGAGGGACATCTATTTATATGGTTGTAGCCATAGGAATACTGGGTCACCTACATCAAAACGTTTTTCCCTACAACGTTGATCTGTCTGTTGTTTCATTCTATTCTGCATCAATGTTTAGTTATCCTTTAAGAGTTGGAGAACTCGTTTTTGATGCTTGATGTGATCATCCACTTCTTGAACCTTAGAATTTTCTCTTAAATATGATGTGATGGATGGTGGATGATATCCATAAAGTGCCATAAATGGGGCAATTTTTCATGCAGTATGGAAGTTATCACACCATTCAGCCAGAGGCAACCATTTGACCCATTGCGTCTATTTATCAAAGACAAAGAAGTGAAGACATCCTTCCAAAAATTTGTTTGCTATCTCAGTTTTCCAATCAAATTAAGGATGACAAGATGAGCTATGAGCTAACTGAGTACCGAGACAAGAAAATAATTTCGTCCAAAAATTTCTAGTGAAAATGAGATCTTTTTTGCTTACAATAATCTTTGGGTTTCCATGTAGATTTTGAATTGTTTCCATAAATGCAGTAGAAAATGTACTGGATTTAAATGGATGAGATAAGGCACAAAAGTGTGCATACTTGTTAAGTTTTTCAACTACCACCATGATGACACTCTTTCCTTCGTACTTTGGTAAACCGTGATAAAATCCATTGAAATATCCTACCAACGTTGGATTGGAATGGATAGAGGTTATAATAGACCTAGGGTCTTAATTGTTTCATCTTATTTTGTTGGAAAACCAAACATTCTACCACAAATGTTTGAATATTCGATTTAAGGCTATCCCAAAAAACATTCCTTCTTAACCTTGTGGTAAGTTTTTAAAAATATTGAGTGCCCTCCTAAGCGAGAAGTGTGCAATTCCGTAAGAATATTTTGTTTATGTTTGGAATTATTACATTGGTATAAGTAATCTTTGTACCATAACAAATCATTTTTCCAGATGAATGTATCAGATGTAGTTGCATCTTGTTGTAACTTTTGAATGATTTCCACACTTCTTTGTCATTCTTCCATTCATCCCTTGCTTCATTTACCAATGTGGTTGGATAATAGAAATGGCATAAAGCAATGCTTCCACATCATCATCCTTTCTTGAGAGTGCATATGCCACAACATTTTTCTTCCCTTTTTTGTAGATGATTTCATAGTCATAACCCAACATCTTTGTGACCCATTTTTGCTTCTCTTTTGAAGATAATATTTTTCTAAAAGGTATTCAAGATTATCATGATCCATTTCTACCTTTAAGTGTCTTCCACTTAGGTAGGGTCACCATTAGTTAAGTGCATGTAGTATTGAAAACTTTTCCTTCTCATAAATAGCTTTATGTAAATACTTTCCTGTGATTGGATGACTTTTAAAATCAATGGGTCTTTCTTCTTGCAATAAAATAACACCAACTCTATTTATGGAGGCATCCCATCCCATAATAAAGGTTTTTGTGAAGTCCAAAGTAGCTAAGACAGGTGCCTGGCACGTTGCCTCCTTAATATTTCAAAGGCATTCGTTGCTTTTGGAATCCATGAAAATGCATCTTTCTTCAGTAATGTTGCTAGAGGTGCTGCTATTCTCCCGTAATTCTTAACAAACTTGTGATAATACCCTGTCAACCCAAGAAATCCTTGCATATGCTTTATGGATATGGGGATATTCCATTTCTTAATGCCTTGAATTTTACTAGGGTCTACCTTAAGACCTTCATGAGATGCAATATGACCAAAATATTCCACCTCTTGTACTCTAAAGAAACGTTTGGAGCTTTTTTCATATAATCATTTTTTTTTTTACTTTCTAATAGACGAATTTATATTTTAAAGCATCTCCACCTATTTATATGGTTAATGTTAGATCAGATGATCCATCTTTACCCTGATGATCAATGATAGTGGAGGGTTTGAAACATTCGCTCCAATAAACTATTTGATGTGATTTCTCTGAAAATATTTCTCCCTAAATAATTGTTTCTCCTACAATAGTTTGAGTAGCTTGTCAACATGTTGAACATGATCCTTC
The DNA here is from genome assembly GCA_000404065.3 of Pinus taeda. Lineage (NCBI taxonomy): Eukaryota > Viridiplantae > Streptophyta > Pinopsida > Pinales > Pinaceae > Pinus > Pinus taeda. The sequence goes on from APFE031608576.1 coordinate 51,490, forward strand.
CAAGACTTGCTTTAGATTAGTATATCATCAAAAAATACTAACACAAATTTTCTAAGGAAGGTTTTGAAAATGGAATTCATCAAACCTTGAAATGTAGAAGGTGCATTGGTAAACCCAAAATGCATGACCAAAATTTCATAATGACGCTTATGAGTTATAAATGTTGTCTTCAGAATGTATTCAGTCTTAATTCTAATTTGATGATATCTTGAATCAAGATACATCTTTGTGAAGTAAATTGATCCATGCAATTCATCCATGAATTCATCAATGACAGGAATGGGAAATCTATCTTTAATAGTGAACTTGTTGAGCTCCCTATAATCTAGAAACATGCATCATGATCCATCCTTCTTATGCACCAATACTACAAGAGCTGAGAAAGAACTTTAACTAGGTTGAATTATACCAGCGTCTAGCATTTCTGCAACCATATGTTCATTTTCACTCTTTTGGGGGTAGGGATATCTGTAAGGCCTAATGTTATGAGGAACACTTCTTGGAATGAAATGAAAATAATTATCATGATCACAAATAGGTAGCAGATCTTTGGGAGTCTCAAATACCTTGGAATGATTATCCAAGACTTTTTGGAGATATGGAGAAATAGATTATTTTGGTGTGGGAACCTGTAGCGAACATAATTGTGAAATTACACCTCATTTTTCTTTCTTTAGAAGATTTTACATTCCATTAGAGATGATTATCTTTCCTAGTTTCCATGTGATACCCCTTAATTGAAATTCCTTTCCTTCCGAACAAAATTTCATGAAAAGTTCTTGAAAATTAAAAGCGATTATACCCAAGGACTGTAGCCATTGGACTCCTAGTATAATATCAACACCACCCATTGGAATGGAAAGCATTAGGATATTCAATACATATTCTCCCATGGATAGCTTTATATTATGGCACTTTCCAGAGTAATTTATGGTTCCTCCACTTGCAACTATCACTTGACACTTTGGTGCTGGATATAGGAAGAAATTTAATTCCTTGGCTATCTTACAATGAATAAAATCATGGGTATTGCCCGAATCAAGCAACACTATTACATTTTTATTTTTGATATGTCCTTCTATCTTGATAGTTTGAGGAGTGGTAATTCCAACCAATGCATTACAAGATATGGTTGGATTCATTTCTTCTTTCACTAGGGTTTGTTCCTGGTGTATACCCTCTTCTTTTGACAGTTTTTGTTCATTTTCTTCCTCCTCTTCATAGTCTATGTAAAATAATTTCTTCTCAACACACTTATGACCTTTAGTTTATTTGTTACCAAAAATGTAACAAAACCCTTTTCCTCTTTTTTCTTCTAATTCTTATGGTGTTAATGTTCTAGGTTGTGGAAGGCTAAGGGAAACAACACTTCCTTCATTATGGTTGTGAGTGGTAGGCTTCCAGGTTTCCATAATTTTGCATTCCATTTTTGTTGCCAACCTAAATGAATTCTCCAATGAATCAGATTCCCAAAGGTGAACACATGTTGGATGTTATCCTTTAAAATCCATATGAACACATCAATCCTATGCTCCTCTAGAATATCTTTTAACCTTATATTCGATTTTTGGAAGTCCTCAATGTGTTCCATCATTGAACCCTTTTGTTTCAGATTTATCAATTGGCTAAAAGAAAGTGTTGTTTTTTGTATCCTCATAATGTGCTTTCATTTCTTTCGTAAAAGATTCCCCAATGACAATTTTTTTATGAGAGAAAATCCATTGATACCATACCAACTGATTTGGTTACAAATATAAAGTTGCAATTCTTACCTTTTGTGTCTTTTGAACATTATGGAGATCGAAATATTGCTCCATCTGTAGTATCCATGTGACGGGATCCTTTACATCAAACTTCCTCATATCTATTTTTGGAACATGGTGGGTCTTGAATCCAACATTAGAGTCTATGAAATCATGATAAATATTTCTTTTATTCTCATCACGAGTTTCCTTTACTACCCTTTCGCCATTGGTAAACACTTCTTGTAGCAGCTTTGTCAAATCTGTCTTCAAATCTTCCATTCTTCCTTCCATCTTAGCTTACACGTCATTCATCTTAGCTTCCATGCATTTCTTTAAACCATCCATATTAGCTTCCACGTCATTCATATTCACTTTCATGCCTTTGCTTAAACCATCTATCTTATCTTCCATTCCATCCATCTCATATTCCATGCCTTTCTTTAAACCATCCATCTTATCTTCCATGGCCTTCTTTAAACCATCCATCTTAGCTTCTGTTACTTTTTGTGAGAGTGAATTTTGTTTCACTTTGTCTCACAATTTTGATATATCATGTTGCATTTCTTCCCCTTGTTCATGAGTCATGCTAGATCTTTCAAGTTGCTTACTAGGTGTTTCCATTTTATTTCTTTGAGGTATCAAGTAATGATAATTATGCATCACTATGCCCTTTGAATTCATTCAAACAAAATTTTCAAACCAAAATTGTGAAAATTTTAAACATTCTACACACCTTTTTTTCACTCTATAGGAGCTCAATATTGAATCTTATTTATCTCTAAAATTTCGAATCTCCAAGGTTTAAAATTGTGCATTGTGGTAGCTCTCTAAGTCATCCTTCCAATGGCACCAATTTGATCGAATTGGATTCTCCAAGAAAGAGTTATGGCCAATATCCCAAGATGACATCATTATACAATTTTTCAGTAGATCAAACTTGTATGAAGTGACACGTGTCACTGTTTCCACCTTCAGACATGAAAATGATGCATAAAAATTACATTCCGTCCTCTTTTTACAACGTCTTACAAAATTTCAATTTGATACTCAAAGAGAAAGTTATGACTATTTTCTCAAGGTCACATGTTTGGGATGTAATTTGGGAGCCTGCAAAATCCCTGAATTCTTTAGAACATATCTCAGACAATATAGCGAGACAAGATCTGAAATTTAGACCCAAGGATCATCCATATTTTGGCTTGAATGGTTTTTTTAGCTTCTGAAATGTCACATAAAAAAATTTATAGCGAAAATTCCACGATTATCTATTTGGAGCACCGAAACCCTAGAATCCAAAGCTTTGATACCAAATGTTATGAACCAACTCACAAAAAGGTAATAAAGATAGATCAACATCTTCAAAATCAGCATCTTCGAGGGGGAAGCCTCCTTTAAATTACACAAATGAGCAATTCTTGGATGATACAAATGACTAAAGCTCCTTTCTATATATAGGAGTCTAACAGGTCACACTATAATCAATGTCGACATAACAATAATAATATAAGGGCACAACAATAACAATAATGGGCTTCTATGGGGCACACTAATAACAATATGGGGATAATAGGGGCACAATAATAACAATAAGGGATACAATGAAAATAGTAATGGGGCAATCACTATTATTAGGGGGATGTAACACACGGTGACATCGTTGGGCCATTCAACTCATGTTCCTTGTAATAAGGCATAATGCCCAATTTCATATAGCATGGAGAATTTGATTTGCGAGGGGTTATGAGCCTTTCGAAGGACCCTTTCCCTCATGACATCTGAAATGTACTAGTAAGAGATGTGGCTTCCTTGAGGCATGACCACTGACACGAAGATTCAATGTTTTGACTAGTCATAGAGGCCTAAAATGTTTGACATGTGACACTTCTAGTGGAGGCCATGTGGATGGTATGACATGACATGATGTGGGTGTGATGTCACCCCAGGGTGATGTCAGCCGAAGGCAATATGGCTATGTGACAGACATTGGGAAGGTAACCTTAGGCATTACTATAGATCAATGATGACAATGGTTTTTGAAATAGATGGCTAGTATGCAATGCAGATCCCCCCTGTGACATTAGTGGGGGAAGGGGAGTGGGTCCTAGACTTAAGCTCCAACATCAAATTTGTGTGATATGGGAGGATTGTTGAATAAAATGGGTCGAACAACACTCTGGAACAAAGAATGCAGGTGCCCCGTTGTGACATGCCAGAGGGGGGGTCTACCTTTGATGTTGGTTGTTTACGTTTTAGTGGGTTGAGAACCATTGGATTGAGTGAGTTGTGATCCTATCAAGAGTTGGAGATCCACAAAAGGGCCAAATGAATTGGTGGTTGGGTTGTAGTGATTAGGAAAAAGAAAATATTAACACAGTAGGGAACCTTGATGGGGCAAACAAACCCTTCAATTCCATCATATCACAAAGAGGACATTTAATAGCATGCACATTGAAATTCCATGGTGCTGACCACCATTGGATGGAAGAAATATGTACTTTTAGTTCCATGGGGATGTAACTTTATGTTAAAACGTGTGTAATTTTGTGCTTTGATGAGCTCATAATGGTTTCATGAGTTAAATCTAACTGTTGATCTGTGAGGCATACATAGATGTGGTTGTTATAATCAAGATATTATGGTTTGGTAATGGTCCCCTAGGTTTCTATTTCAGTGAACTATATTTTATTATGAGTAGCACTATTTCATGATAAAATTTAGATCCCTACATATATTATATAGTTTCTTATGTACTCTTACATGTTTGGTTGTATCAAAAGCCACATGGGCAGGGTGTGATTAAAATCCTGATGTTTCATTAGGTGGAAGCCCCCATTCTATGACATGGTGACTGGAAACATGACATGTGGGAATTTGTTGGGGACCATGTGGATGCAACATGGTTGATTTAGATGAAGTCTAGGGTAGTGTTTGAATCTTCAGGAATCCATAACTTTTGGTTTAGGAACCAAATTAAGGTAAAATTTATATCGCTGTAATCATATTTACCAGATGCACGTGATCGTGTTGCCTCTTTTTAGTTTTTGAGAAGTTTGAAAAGGTTGAAATTTTTGTACCCCATCTCCATAAGAGAACATTAAAAGTCATATCAACATAGCAACTCCCTCCCTGTATCCTTACTTTGGACTAGGGAAAGTATGGGTATGTTACAGAGTGGTATTAGAGCAAAGGTTCAACAGTGGACCTTTAGAGACTAGAGCAATATTTGAAGCATTGTGATAGGTGTTAAAATAAAACTGGTTATCAAGTAGACTGAAAATATATGTTTCTTAATGAGATTGATTATGTTATGTACATGTAGCATGGAACTAATGCATTGACATGTTTTTTATTGTTAATGGTGTGCAAACCTTGGATGTAATGTTTTAGATAGCCTTAGAGATGTATACTACCAACAACAAACGAAGGTGAGCATTCATGTTATGTACTTTTGTATGTTAAATATAACCATTATCTGTTTATTAAAAAACATAAATGACACTAAAGGCCAAAATAAATGTTGAGAACAATTGTGTAATATAACACTAACATGTTACAACATGGTTGTGAAGAGGATAGATCAATAGATCAAAGGTGAGAGGCAAGCTCTCATGATTGGATGGACACAATGAGAAGCTTAAGGGCTGAAAGAAAGAATTGTAAGTATGGAAACTATAGGCTTGTCAAAGAACAAGAGGGGTAAGGACAAGTGGATGAAATCATATTGCTGAGCCTTTCAAACCTATAACTACAAAGGAAACATGAGTTTGGAGCTAGCCATAGGGACATGAGGAGCCTCATGGAAGAAGAAGTAAGATAAAATTGAGAAGGTGAGAGAAGATTGAAAAGGAGGCATAAGATGCCAAGTGAACTTATAGAAAAATAAAGTAATTTGTTGGGTACTCCAAATATCCCATGAGAAGCCATGTGAAGACACCCATAGAAGACATCACCATTATCATCATCATTATTATGGTAAAAGGAGGGGAAAATAATACGTACAAGAGGAATTAAAGAAAGTGAAGCCTCCTAAATTTGATTGTGAGGTAAAGAAAGTAGAAGATGTCAAAGCATGGCTACTGGCGATGAAAAATTTATGCATAGTTCATAACTACTCTGAGAATATGAAAGTAAAGGTGGCTAGCTTCAACTTGAAAGACAAGGTTGATATATAATGGGAGGATTTAAAGAATGTACAAGGCATAACAGAAGAGAAGTTTTCACGAAAATAATTTAAGGAATACATTAGGGAAAAATACCTATGCAAAATCTATTTTGACAATGAGGCCAAGGATTTCTACGAACTCAAAATGGGGTGGATGTATGATGAATAGTAAATGACTAAATTCCTTGAGTTTTTGTTGTATTTTCTTTACCTCAAGGAGGAAATGGACAAAGTTAAAATACTGATGAGTGGGTTGCAACAACATTTAAAGGAAAAAATAGAATTTAATGAGCCATATACCCTAGAGGACACATTCAAAAAGATAAATGGTTGATAGGAGCAATGGGGGCACAAACCAAAGCTTAAGGTTGATATGAAGGCAAAATTAAATTTCAAATCTAGAAGAAACAAGCTGGGAAACTCCAGTCAACAACCTAGGAAAAAGGAAAGAATTTTCACCACCAATAGAGATGAAGCTTAGTAGAAGTTTAGTGATGCTAATGAAGGCCAACCTACTCATGTTGTAGGATAAGAGGCTAGAGGCTGAGGAAGAGGACCCCTCAAGTGTTGGAATTGTATAGAGAAACATCGAAGAAAGGAATTTCCATAATGGAAGAGTAATGGCTCAAGGTGTTACAACATTCAAGAAGTTGAGATAGTTTGGGAGGTGGATGAGAACATCCCTAGAACCTACACGACTATGGAAAATAGGCAAGCTAGTCACCTAACACCAATGGTCTAGATGGTTGATTAGATGTGGATGACATATCCATTATGTGTTGTTGAAGTAATGTAATTAAATGTTAAAGAAATCATACAAGGGTTGAGTTTAATTGTTGTGGTCAATTTCGATAAAGAGACTTAATGAAACTATGAAGAGGGCTTTGGCTAAGTTTTCACTCATGAAATGTTGAAACATATTGGAACTTATGGGGATTTATTTGTTTTAATTATGGATTGTTATGTAATTCATGCTTTAAAATTTATTTTATAATTGGTTTTGTAATTTTGAATATTCACTTACACACAGCCATGCTACCTTGTTTATGTTTTGCATCATTGTTATGAATTGTTAAAAATTTTAATTTTCCTTTATATTTTCCTTCTATGTATTGGGCCTTGGGAAATTTGTTAGGTGTGGAAGTAAGACAATGGAGCTCTAAGAAAGACCTGAGTGGAATGCAATGTGGAAAGTAGACCCGAATGACACCCAATTTATGAATGAAGGGAAGTTGAAGGAAAGAAAGAAGAGTATGACAACCAATTGGGCTAGTTGGGTCCATGACAATAAATGGACAGTGATAGAACAACCATGGGAGTGGAATAAAATGGTAGGTTTCTCGAACTTTGAAACTGCATGACCTATATGTACATGAATATAAAGGAATAGATATGTTGATTTGTATGGTGGGATTTTGGTTGAGAACCATTACAGTAGCAGGGTAGGTAGCAAGGAGCAACAAAAGAATTGGATAACAAAATCCTTGGCCAAGTGTGGGACCATTGATCTCAATATCATGCATACCTTGAATGGATATAGGAGGTTCTCTCAACCTTCATTATATTGAGAAATGTAAGTATGTTTTGAGTTCATGAACATGCTAATGAATAAATAATTTTATGAAATGACATGGTAACTGACATGTCATTATTAGGGATCATTCTTCTGAAGGAATGATTGATCGTTCTTATAATATTGATGTAGAAATGAATGACATTTTGAGAATCCTAGTAACATGAGAAATCAATTGGGAAGGAGAGAGCCCTGGCTGATATATGATGATTGGGTTTTAAATTAACTTGGTCTCACCATGCTAACAAAAAATATCATATTGCAGGGATATGCCTCATGGAGAGATCTACTTATGATGCATGATTTTAAATTTATTGGACTTTTTTGAAATGAGACTCATGGAAGTCAATGTGCTTATGATACATGATTGGGTATGGGACTTCCCAGGTTGGGTGAATAGAGCTAGTCATAAGGTTAGATATTAGTAATAGTCAAAAGATATCAAAGTGCATAGCAAAAGCACTGGAAAACTGAAAAAAACATCAACTAAGAGATGGATGATTTAATGGAATTTATATCCATTGCACTGTCGAGAAAGTAATTACGCATGAGAAAACTAAATGTAAATGAGTTTCAAGTATAAGTATCACTATGATTTTTCTTGGATCAAACATGTTTTGTTAGTGTTTAGATACAGGAACACCAAGGACAACATTCCTCCAAGGGGGTGGGTTATGTGACATCCCTTATGGGTTAATTTCCCTTGTAAACATTGTAAATAATTTCTTGTAATTATGTAGAAAGGGACGCTAATTCTAGTGTTTGAGGAAGGAAATTTCTTGAGGAACTTGTTTCTTATAAATAACATCCATGGGTTGAATGATATATTTTTTAATAGAATTTCCTATGTATTAAATTTAGCTAAAATAATGACATGCCCAGGCCAATGTTGGGAAAAACTGCAAGCATTAAAAGGACAAATGGGAAGGGCGGTTGTGCTATCTAGGGATTGGTTTGCATGGAACATGAGATGAGGCAGGTGGTTGGTCCATTGCAAGAGAAAATAAGTGGGAGGTTGAGAGGCTCTGAGGGTGACAAGAATTTGACTCTTCAATCCAAGAAGGTTGAGAGTTAGATAAGAGGATAAAATTGATAATTCATCACAAAGAGGAGGGAAATGAGAAAGATATTTGAAGAGAGAGAGTTTCTCAAGAATAGAATAATAGATCAAACCCAAAAAGGGTTCTTGGTTGAGGATTGAGAGTAGTGGCTTGTCTAAGGCTAAAGAATCCAACATATGAGGCTTGCCTCGGGAATGATGAACCCAATAGTAATTTTGTGGATTTATGAAGCTACTCGTGAGGAGACAAAGATACTCAAGTACTTGTGGTGGCTAAGGAAACACCATATGTGGCACTCAGATGGGAACGCGGGTGCTTGCACTCTCTAAAGAAATAACTAACAAGGATCATCTTTGTGATCACATGGCAGCTTATCTAGCCAAGGAATCTTCCCATATTGAGATCTCCTCCTCTTGAAAATTGAGTAGCGGGTTACCTAAGGGATAATGAAAGCACTAAAAGCAGATTTCCTTAGGACTGAAGAAACCACCGAAAAGATTGTGGTTTGAAGAAAATAATAATATATTAGTATATTTCTAGTGGAAGAACCTTCCCATGATATCACAATATTACTCTCTTGAATCAGATATGTGATTTTGTATGATATAAGTGACGCCTATGATAAATTTGATTGAGTTAGAATTACTGAGATGGAGAAATAGTTTGCTCAAGCGTAAGGATTTCCATTGGGACTATTGTGGACTCAAGAATCTACTAATTCATCGATAGCTTTCTAGCTGAGCAACCTTCCCATATATTAATGAAATTGTTCCTTTTAACTAGAGATTTCATTCTCCACGTTTATGAAAGATCACTATGATAAAATCAATTGAGACCAAGCCTTGTGACAAGACAATGGGAAAATTATTGAGAATAGTTGAGGGAGGTGAGTCCCTATGCATTTGGTCATTTGACTGCCTGGTGGGTAAATGGATTACCTTTGGAGGCCCTATTTTAGATAGAAGTATTCAAGTCATATTTTTAGGCACTCTTCCTAAAGCTTTGGAATCTGGCTCGAGGGTGATAGTGGCAAGAAAGACTTGTTTGTACCTTGTCTAAGCTTCGGTGGATAGTTGAAGTCTCAATCTCAATTTCCAAAATTATTTCATAAGATAAGTGTTTACTTCAACTCCTATTCTTTTGAATTTCATTCTTATTTTAAACATTTTCATTAATTACCCATGTTATTAATGAGGAATTCTTATTCTTCTATGAAGTGGATTTTCATTTCCTGTATAATTTGTTGAGGAATGGTTGAATTCTTGTATGTGTTGTGTGAGCATGAATCTTTGTGTTCTTTTCATTAAATTGGTAAGTATGGTATGTTGGATCTTTTTTTATTAATTTCATTATATGGCATGTGTAGGTGAGTTATTATAAATTAAAAATAATGCATATAAGTACAAGTGATTCAGAAACTTGTTAAGTTCCCCATGGTTATGTGAAGTTCATTCATATGCAGATATTTGTATTTCTTGGTTGTATTAATGGCCCAATATTTAATGTCATCTCAACGACCTCTGGGAATAAATTATTTGTTCACTTCAACATGGTTTAGCTAATAGTGTGGGTGAAATGATTGATAGTCTCCATACCAGAATGTATTGTTAAGAGTATGTGAGATTTGGGATTGGGATCCTTCACTCATGGAAAAATAAGTTGCTTTCTTAACCGGCAAAAGAATTGTGCATGATTCATGCCTAGAAGAAGGTTATAGAAAATAGAAAAATATCCTGAGTATGAATGCCTTCCAAAACATGTTTATCTTTTCTATGGGAATCTTCAAGTTGAGCATCATCTATTTAGCCGAAATGGTGAAATTCCATGTTGGTTTTGGCTGAAAGGTCGAAGTACCTAACAACCAAGCAAGGTTGCGGCTTAAGTGCAATTCAAGTGGTTAGAGGTTCGGAGGTCACGGCCATGGTGGGCTACAAAAGGTAGTCCCTTACATAGAGGCTAACCTAAACCCTCCCATTGACGAGTCTTGATTCCATGGTGATATGTTGAATCACATTGACATCGTGGGGTGATTCGACCCAAATTCCTGGTAATAAGGTGGAATGCCAAATTTAAGACAGTGTGGACAACGTGATTCATGACAAGTTGTTAGCCTTTTCATAGACCCATGCCATGATGCCATATAATAGGTATAGGTGATGTGGTGATGTTGAGGTGGGATACATGGCAAATGGATTCAAAATTTTGATATGTTAGAGAGGCCTACATTTTGTGACACATGGCACTTTTAGAGGATGCCACATGGAGGGAATGTTGTTAGCATTGTATGGATGTGATATCACATGGGGGTGATGTAATTAGAAGCCATATGGTTAGGTGCTAGGCCCTGGGGTGGGAGTTCTAGGCCCTGGGGTGGGAAACCTGGGAATTAGTTTAGAGTGACTGTGACAAAATTTTTGTAATTGAACAATCGATATGAAATGAAGACCCCCTTTTGACATAAGTTGGGGAATGGTGGTTCTGTAATTAACACTCGCCATAAAATTTACTGAATGTATGAGGGATATAAGAAAAAATGGGTGGAACCATTCTCCGGAACCGGGAATGTACATGCCCCCCTTGTGATGTGGTAGAGGGGGGCTAAGTCCACATTTGCTATCGACCATTGATATTTTTCGGTCAAGAGACATTTTATTAAGTGGGGTGTGAGCCTATCATGAGTTAGAGAGCCACAAAAAATGCCATGAAGGGCCAAATGAATTTTTGGCTAGGTCTTAGTGATTATGAGTGAAGTAGTACTTACAAATTGAAGATGCAACATCGGGGAGCCTTCACCAAAAACAAAACCCTTAAATTTCATCAAATTACAAAGATGTCATTAAATGGCATGTACATTGAGATTTGATATTGCTAACCATCATCAAATGGAAGTGATCTGAACCATCAGATAAATTGAGATGAAACTGTCTGTTAAAATGTACACAAGTTTATTGTCCAATGAGTTGATAATCGTTTAATCGATTAAGTCTGACCATTGATCTGCCACAAATATGTATATGTGGTGATGATAACGGGGGGTGGGTGATCATTGGATTAGAGGTTTGCAATTTTTTATTTAAATCAACTATATTTTATTACAAATGGAACTATGTCGTGAGGAAAGTTAGATCGCTACATATATTATATAGTTGTGTATGCACTCTTACATGTCGGATTGTGGCACAAGCCACTTGGGAAGAGTGTGATCAGCATGTCGACATGCCATTAGGTGGAAGCGTCCCTGCTATGACATGGAAATGGGTAGCACGCCATGTGGGCATATGGTGGGGAACATGTGGATGCCATATGGATTATTAAGATGAAGTCCAAGGTAGTGTTTCAATCCTTGAGAAGCCATAACATTTGATTCAATAACATCATTAAGTTAAAGTATTATATCGTTATAATGGTCCCAATGAGGAAAATGTGATGCTTATGTTTGTTTTGGGCTTTAAGGAGTTTGAAAATGATAAAAAAAATTACTCCCCATCTCCATAACAGAATATTAGAGGTCGCATGAACATAGTAATTCCCTCCTAACCTTAGAAACGAATAGGGATAATAGGTGGTATGTTACAAGATATTTACTGGAGAAGACAATGAAGGAGATGATGAAGTGAGACCTACTGAGGGTCTCATGGACTATATGAAAATTCTAAAACAATAGAAGAAATTGATGATAGAGTATGAGGCTAGAGATTCTTGCGATTTTAAATCTAACTAAGTTTTTGTAAATGAAGGTTTTGCAAGTAATGAAGGTGGACAATCATTAACGGTTGTCACAAGGGAAGGGAAGAAAGAATAATTGTTCCTAAGAGACATATATAGGGAGGATTTGGGTAATGAAATGGAGGACAAAAAACTTGTGATGGTGAAAGGGAATGTAATTCCTAGAGGAAATGGAAGGAAGGAAATTGTAGATACTAAGGTCATAGGTTTACCTTTGGGATATCAAGTTTTATTGAATGAATATGAAATTATGTTGAAAGGTGGGGAACAAAGGGTTTTCTTTGAAGACAACAACTGATTTCTACAAATAAATGTAGAGGATGAAGATCACTGCAATAAGGAAGCTAGTGAAGAAGGCAAGCTCAAGGGAGTATTGAGTGAGTGTAAGGGCTTCACCAATGATGGGTATAACTTTCAATTGAGAAATTACTAGTAGTGGAAGAATTAATATGCTAACAAATGCAAGTAAATTGGGGATGCATATACATTATTAAAGCATGAGGAAATTGCCTTGAAAAAGATAGGAAGGGATGACAGAGTGCCTTTCTAAATCATTCGAAAAGGGAAGGATCTAAAATTTGTCATAATAGGAGATGAAGGAATATTGTTTCATAAAGGAAACTAAAAGAATATCAATACAAAATAGGGTGAGTTAATGATGAAGACGATGAAAGAGGTTAGAAATCCTGATGTCTCTAAAGCTAACAAACTTTGTGCAGGACATGATGATTGGAAAAATTCTCAAAGGAAAGAGAAGGACGAATTTCTTCAAGGAGACCAAGGGAAAAGAAACATAGGAGAGGTCATATAATGCTTGAAGATTGCCTCAAAGGAGGGATAAATTATAAGAATAACTTCCTTTCGAGACGTAGAGGCAAGTAAAACTAATATTATCTCTTGAAAGGAGTGAAAAATAATCCTCCAAATAGTTGACAAAGATCACCATGGAAATGTGGAAAAATGTGGCTTGTTATAAAAGAAAGCAAAAATGAGGAGAACATCCTAATAAAGGAGAAGGGATAACATCCCACTGCAATGTTGTTACAATATGAAAGGAATTGTAGTTCAGAAAGGACTCGTTGGACAGTCTCAAGGTTGAAGGAGATTGTATAGAGAATGCAACCAAGAAGCAAACAGAAGCAGAGATGCTTAAAGCCTCTATGTGCTTTGATAAAAAGCATGATGTAAATACTTTTGGGATTGTATAAGAAGGATAATGAGTGCTATCAAAATAAAGAGAAAAGGAGGAGCATGAGATAAGTCTATCTCATGAAGATGGAATTTTACTTCAATTTTAGCAAGGAATATGGATGAGAACCATGTTCTGGAAAATAAATGGTATCCTGCAAATAATGAATTTTCATATTGTATATTAAACAACAATGGAGGGACACAAAAAATTTATATCCTAATCTAAGTTAAATAAAATAGTTGTTGTAATAGGTTCATTTCACGTGTAAAAGATAAAATTTGATCTTTCATGGAACTACCATATGAAATATTGTTAATTTTTTAAAGTGTCTAATTATGAAGGAGTAGTTGAAGCCATGTAAATTTCTAAGGTATTGATGAAAATAGGTACTGCTAGTAGTTTTTTCCAACAAGAGAATGAGTTGGCCACTAGAATTGAAGAATTATGCAAGTTAATGAAGCAAAAAACTAATAAATGGCATAGTGAATGGGAAGAAATAGTCAATTGTAGAATGTGGTTGATTTTAAGAGACTACATGAACATAAAAAGAGGAACGAAGTAGAAAAATGAAAGAATGCAAGGGCAAGGAAAACAAAAAGAAAACAACATGGATGGATGAATGGGTAGCAACAACACGAATTATGGGATTTAGGAGGTTCAACAAAGTGAAAAAATATTACAAGGAGGTCATAACATTTCTATCCTGGGAGTCTAATGCAGGAGCACCAACCCTAGGAAATTCATTTCTTATTACACCTAAGGGGGTCATGGAATATCCAAGGTGAAGGAAATTTCCATCAAATGTAATTTGTATAAAATTAGGAATATGGGAATTTTAATTTGAATAGAAGTGTCCAAATTCTAGAATAATTTCGGTGGTTAGGCTATGCTAATGAGTTCATGTTTTGGCCTAATGGTCCTTTGTCAAAATTAAAAGTATTAGGTTGATTTGTTAGTAGTGTTGGGACATATGTCTCAACATTTTTTATCATGTTAAGATATTTTCTAGTTTGTACAAAGTATACATGTGTATTATGTGTAGTGGTAGTGGAAAGGGGGTTATGAGAAGAGTAGAGAGGAATTTGCAAGGGATAGTAGAGAACAAAGATATTGAGGGAGAGCATGAGAGCTCAGTCTACAAGTCTATGAAGTTAGTGTAAATACATTATTTTGTGAAAATAAAGAAATCAAGGTTTTATTGCATGTCCATTTTGTATTAACTCTACTCATTTATTCTCTTAAACTATGCCAATATTCAATGTTATTGATCCATATGTATTATTAGCGAGATTATGACCCTCTTCACCCCCTCTGTTGCCCTTCACTATCATTAAGGGTCACCCTCATAGTATGTGTGTGTTGTCAATCTAACCAACATTTTATAACTATTGATTCCAACATGCCCCTCATGATCCACCTCTTTCGTGGATTGATGAGTGTTGATCATGGTTGTTGGACTAAGACCCATGTCAACAAGAGTGATTAGTCACTAATTTCACCATGATACTTTGGAGTAAGCCCTTAGTCGCAAAACTAGGAGTAAGCATGGGTGTTCGAGGATTGCCCCATGACTAATTTTTGTACATGGATTGAGTTTCATGGGTTTAGCACCAGGGTCAAGGGTTCCGAAGGAAAATTGTAACCCAAGGGGCCATGAGCAATATAGTTTGGGCTTAGAGTCTATTTTGGCTGCATCAACAATGATGCAACCCAAAAACCTAGATCATAGAATCATGAAAACATAATTAAATAGGAAATACCAACTAGAGGTTGTGCCCAATAGAAAATTTTCTAGTGCGTTGATGGTGTACTCATTCTAGCTTATGTCTGGTAATTCGTGGTGTCGACCCCTCAGTGAAGCTCACTCAATCCCATCTTGTGTACCCTAATGGTCATGAAAGGGCACTTAAGTGTTCAACCAAAAGTGTGATGAGACCCACGGAGGTATATTCTGCGATGTTGTCAACCTTCCTTCATTGGAATATTGAATAATTAGACATTGAGGGGTGGAAATTGCCCATGTGGCCTCGTGAAAATGTGAAAATAAAGTGGTAGAACAATTCCAAGCTAGGTAAGAAGGTGTGGAGGTCTATTTCCAACACCTTGACAATCTATGATACTTCTCACACTACCAAAATTTTAAAAATTCACTAAAATTAATTAATTGATAATTTTATTATAAATTAATAATAATTATTATGACTATTTATTATTATTTATAAAAGGAAATATATATGAGTGAAACATACATAATTTGTATATATGTAAAGCAAATAAAATATGTAACAATATTTTTAAACATGGAGATTCATTCCACTTACTTTACGATGGACATTCTTAACCTGTAAATATGTTTT
This sequence comes from Pinus taeda, assembly GCA_000404065.3. NCBI lineage: Eukaryota > Viridiplantae > Streptophyta > Pinopsida > Pinales > Pinaceae > Pinus > Pinus taeda. Next base: position 67,306 of record APFE031608576.1, read on the forward strand.
ATTACAATACCATGGAACAATATCATGGTTTACTAATAGTACATGTCCAAAAAACATTCATGCTTATATGCATTTTTTTTAATTAGTCAATATAATAAAAATGATAGAAATGACATAAGAAAAGCCACAACTTTTGATTTGTAAATACCATTATAATTATTCTGCAATATTTCCTAAAAGTTGAATTCCTACCAATTACTTAAATATTCCAGAATAATGGATGTTCAATCCCTACTATATAGTTAATAATTACTTATAATTATAATAAAATTCTAAAAGTCTTGTTCCAAAACAAATAAACCTATCAACATAATTAAAAATAATTTATTCTTATTATTATGTCTAATTATTTCTTATTAAGTTGGACTAATTGCTAAAAGTATGTGTTTATTTCAAAACCAGATGGAATAGAGTATGTACACCTTTTTAAACTTAGCAGTCAAATAATGGTTGCAGAGAAGTGAGTCCCTTGTCCCACAAACAAGAAAGCCTTATACACCAACTTGTTGTTTGACTTGGCCATAAACTAAAAATTTGATAATAATAATAATATAAACCTAATGTAACTTATATATTATATATTACAATCACGTATTTCCGATTGGATTAGGCTTTTATATTTTATGTTGGATTATCTAGCGTTTTATATTTCATGTTGTATTATGTAATATGTTGTTGTTGGTGATGTCTGTCTATGAAGTATTTAAATTTCAGTACACTTAGTCAATGGAAATCATGCAGGAACGGATGCTGCAAGGAGAGTACGAGTCACTGCATAAGAAGGTAAGTCGGATGTTGAGGCCCTTGACATTACCATTGTTACTCGCAAATCTATGAATGATCGAATAGTTTGTTTGTCGAGACTCTAAAGGATTAAATGGTGTACCATGGCGATGGGAAAAATCCTTGCTTCAGTTTTCGGAATTGCAAGCACAATATGCATGTGATCAGTATCCAAAACAAATATCCGGCAGCTTGTGGCACGCTTGTAATGGAAAATATATGACTCACGTGCATTCACCGCATTGCGCACCGACTATACATATTCGGTAACTCTATCAATTCACTTCTGCTTTCAGATTTCTCGCCTCCCTTTTACTTAAACATGGGGTAATCTAATCTATATAGAGTTCTATATTGTTTAAAGTGAGGATGATTATTATATATATCAATATAGATTTAGCTAAATTTTAACTAGGGTTTTAACATGAGTTGAGGAAAAAATTAATTTTTTATTTGCAAATTTTTTTTAGTAATAATATTCTATTTTGTATAATATATATATATATATTTTAATTTTTTATAATTTTTATGTAAAATTTTAACTTTGATAACATAAAAACAAATTTATCCATCATACTAAGTTTTATAATAAACCTCTCCACTAAATTAAAAACTTTATAAATTCTTTTTACAATTAATCAACCTCCGATTAACCTCCACTGGAGTGATTTCTAAAACATGATTATACAATTGATCAACCTCTGCTCAGTCATTTCTAAAACATGATTATTTAAGGGTAGCTGCAGATGCCACTAAATTTCTCGAGGCAAAATCTTGCTTAATAGCCTTTAGTAGCCCCTTTCAAAATCCAAAATTAAGATTCTTGTGCTCTGGTTATAACTAATCATTTTCTGATTACTGTGAGATTATTCAGTGGTATAACCTTTGAAAATTCCATCATGGGAAAGTGTTTCTCCTTTATTTTAAATAGTTGGTTTTTTATTTTTATTATTATTAAAGTTGTTATTTAGTTTTAGAACATTAATATGAAAATAACGAATACAAGATTCGGAAAAATGCCGAAGATATCATATTCAGAAAACTTTTACCTTCACTTTACTCTCTAACTCTACTTTTTCAAATTATATGTTTTTTTAGAATCAATCATTCATTAATTTAGATAATCTTACCTTGATAATGAACCACTAAACCCTCCGACAAAAATTTTCTTACTGTACTACGAAACAAATTAAATAAAATATGTAACTGTATTTGTTGTGTTAGGTTTAAGTACAGTTTCTCCTTTAGAGACTTTCGGAATAAGAAATAATCAAAATTTGTGATGACATTCAGTCTTTCTTTATATCGCAGGTGCCCGTCGGCCCATACTGGAAACGCTACTACTGGACAAAAGCAATCAGGAAATTACGCCACTCTGGGCTGGCTGGTTTAAAACTTTAATCCTGCACATTTTAGGTGTATTATTTGGTACTCGACTACTAAAGGCTAATCTGGCGGGTGTTAGCCCGTATATTTAGTCGCCCGACTTTCGTTTAATTGTAATAGGTATAGACTATACAAACAATTACAATAAATTTGATAAAAGTAGATGTGAACAACGGCATAAAATATATAATCGATCCGCCATATGTTTATGGAACGTGTTTGATATCCGAAGATCCAGGTGTATTTTGTGGTTAATCTGCGTCCGTATCGGTATATTCCGGCTTGGAACCGTAAATAATGGTGTTTGATGTTTGATTTTAGATTTCGCTGATTTGTTTTAAAATTTCTCAAATTTTAAATGTGTAATCTAATTATTGCTTTAAAAAAATTATTCATTGAATTTTTTAAATACATAATTAATGGGTTTGAAACACATTTGATATGTAATTTTATAAAAACCCAATTTTTTAATAATTATTTTAATATTTTAATATATATTATTTATTCTAAAATATATACTATCAAAATTTTGAAGGAAATTACAATTCCAATTTTCAATTTATATATTTCAAAGCTATTTCAGTACAATATTATGTTCTATTGTTATTTTTATGAGAATAATGTAGCGTATCTTACTTTCATTAACTTTACTTAGTATGGATTGTAGATTATGATATCACTTCAAAAAAGAATTTTGACACTTATATATAACCATTGATTGATCTATAGTGATCCATTTATTTTATCTGCATCCACCGTATCTTGTTATGCTAAATGGTATGCAAGGCATGAACCATAATATTTTGTTATGATAAATGGTATGCTAGGGATGAACCATAAAATGGTCATTGAAAAAAATAGCTCCAATGAAACTTGTAAAATAAGTTTAGCTTGCAATAAAAAGAATAGTGCTGGAAATAAATAAATGGCCGTTGATAGAAATAGATGTAGTGAAAATTGTAACATAAGTTTAGCTCGGCATAGATAATATTCAAATTATTTTGGTTTTGTTGGGTAAATTTGGTTTTATATTTTAGTTGGAAATTAAAGTTTCACTTATGTTATAATTTCAAAGTGGATATATATTAGTTTAAATGTATATGATATGATGTGTAAAGGGTGTATATATCATGTTAAATGTATCTGATATGATTTCTAATGAAGTTAATTGTATATGTAATTTGTAAATGTAATAAGGTTGACTCATTGATGAGTAGTCTATCTATGCATTTTATGAATATGTATATATAGAGATAATGTAGTCATTATTGAGGATATGTGTCTAAGAAGTATAAATGTATATAGTACTTGAAGTGGGTTCTCCTATAATTTAAGGAGTTGTTGTGTAGCTTATCTCTCTTATCGATATTAGACTTGCACTCCATAGGTACACTGGTGTACATGTTTGTATTTATGATTTTTTAAATATTTGGAATACATTCTCCAATATTAATGCTATGATCTTATAAATTTTCTATTTCAAGCAAATCATCTTGGAACTTTTCCTATAACTTGTTTTCTATATAGTCTTAAAGCATAATTTTTTTATAAGGTTGAAGAGAAAGTGAAAAATACAATTGGTCAAAATTTCATATTCTAATTTAAGATACTTATAGATATATACCACATGTAATTTAGGGTTTTTCAATGTTCCTAAAATCGTTTTCAAATGGTTCATGTTGGAACTTTTCTATAATTCTTTTTATGGAAAATTTAAAAATATATATTTTTAGAATGTTGAGAGGCCATATTATGGTATATCTTGTAAAAAAAATTAATTATGGTTTACTACACTTTTAAAAAATATACCATGTGGAAATTAGGGTAGATGACTAATGCTTACATCAATTTCAAATGAGTCATCGTGGAATTTTCATTATATATAGATTGAATCTTTTGATGTAATTTGGAAGATAATAAGGAGAGATATCGAGGGATTGGAGGACACAATTTTATATTTTTGTTGACTATATAGTTTGATAAATATAACTTTTGAAATCTACTATTTGTGGCTAATCTAGAAATCCATTTCAAATGAATCATATATTGATATCTTTGTTGTACATTTTTGAGAGAATTTTCATAATGTGTTATTTTTAGGGGTTTAGGATACATATGGAATTATTTAAAGATAAATTTCATAAACATGTTTGAAAAATTAGACAAGTGGCATGTGGCAAGTACACAAGTTCAAACTTGGGAAAGAGTCAAAGTTCAGTAAGCTATTGTGAAATTTATCATAGCCTTTACTTATCAAATCAAATTTGAATTAAAATCAAGGGTAGATAACTCATATTAGATTATGATAGGCCAAAATTTAGACTCAAAATGGTTAATATTATAGACATACATAGAAGAGAAGGTTAACTAGAAGGACAAAGTCTAGAACAAGGTTTAAAATTCACGATAAATTCAAATTATAATAACTTTTCTTTGGAATATCCAACTAAGTTGATGAAAACATATTGTAAAGAGAAAATATGGCACATTATATTCAAAAATGGGCCTATCTATATTGAATAATTATTAATAATATAATGGGTTTGAAGTTGAGTGTTTAGATTTGAGCTCAATTAAGAGAGAGTGGTCAGCCCAAGATTTACACGAGAGGAAGGAAAATTGAAATCCTTCATTTGGAATGGTTGAAAATGATAAAGTAAATTGACATTAGTAATTAAATGGAAATGAATTATTTTCATGGCGAATCTTGGAAATTGTTGATGACTATTCATGATGATACTAGATTAAACATCACATGGGAAGCATTTGAAAATCTCTTCTAAAAAAATGGATGATGAATACAAAAGTGAGGGCATTGTATACAGTTCAAGATGAATTAAAAGAAGACAAGTAAGAGTGATGAGATATCTATGCTACAAAAGCTTAATGAAGAATTCACTAAGTATATTGAACAATTAAAACAAGGAAATAATAGTAAGGGGAATTAGAAAAGGGATGATTCAAGTGAAGAATTGAAAAGTAAAGATGAAAAAATATGTATATTACAAAACTATAATAGAAATCCAATGGAAAATATCTAGGAATTGGAAGAAGTTTTTTTTTTTGTCAAATTCAATAAGAAATAAGGATCTTAGATGGAGAGACTACCAAATGAATTGAAGAGTAATTTGGAAGAATATTGTTGAAGCCACAGATGAATGAGGTAAAATAACACACATAGTATATATCTGAAAAATGACAACATCAACTAGTAGATGGGGTCCTATTGCAACTTTAAATAGATAAATAAGGAAAGATTATAGAAGGTAATGAAGTTAAGCCCCAACTAGAGGATTAAATATGATAACAATATGTCCAGGGCTAGAGTAATCAAGGACCAATCAAAGATGAATGGAGAGGCCAATTTATATGAAAAGAAGATAGATGAAGTGGATTTGTAGTGTGATGGAATGCCATCATATGTGAAACCTTATGAACATCCTCATTATGAAAAAATATTCCATGGAAGATAAGAAGATAAATGCCAATATTATCGAGGGATAAGTTGGAATATTTAACAATATTCATGGAACATAGAATCACAAGATCCCTTTCAAGATTTTATTATCAAATACCAATGACCAATAGAAATTGGAGAAGCTACAACAAAACTACATGGAATCGAAGGAACGAAAACTATGCAATAATCAACCATCAAGGATTAAGAGTAAAGATAATTGTGTTTGAATGAATGGATCATCAACAATGGTGAAAAGAATGTACAATTACAAGGAAATATTATTATTTGGTTTCATCACAAGTAACACTCTTATCTATAAATCATTAAGGACAAAGAATTTTGAAGTAGAGTACGATGTGATGGCTCCAAATGGGCATATATTAGGTTAAACGTATATGATATGACTGTAAGATGCGGGTAGGGGAGGAGATTATATGGGGCTAAATACAGTTGTAATGTGTAAATCTATCTATAATAGGGTCAACTATTGATGAAAGGACCATATTTGCAATATGTGAATAGGTATATAGAGATCATGTAGCTAGTACTGAAGACATTTGATTTGGACGTATAAATGTATTGGGTATTTGGAGAAGGTTTTTATATTATTTAAGGAATTATTCTATAAAGGATCTCATTTTTGTACATTGGAGTTGTGCACCATCGCCACATTAATAAACATGGTATGCATTTCTAACTCTTTTAATTATTTAGATGATAATGATTCTTAAATTTAGTTGGAATTTTGTTGAAAATCAAAATTATGTTTACATAAACTACTTGTATCTTGCTAAGCTAAGAGCTCGTATTCCTTAGTTATCAAGAAACAATAGACCTTAAAATGAGTGAAAGTATTTCCCCTTAGGGATCACTAGCTAGTGATTACCCTTGTGTAGTTTTCCTTCGATAACAATGATAAGTCAACTAACCAACATTCACTAATAGAAACTAATAATAGTTATCCCCAATATTCATTTAATAACTAAATTGTAATACGTTTCTCCACTTTTAAAAGAAATTATACTTACAAAAATTTATCTATGAGAAAAATTAGAAATAAAATGAAACTAACTTGCAAGGAAAATAAACGTGCAACCAAAATGACACCCTTCCGGTTCTAAATAGACACTCACAATTCTAGTGAAGATGAAATAAATTAAAATTAATAGATTAAACCTGAAAGAGTAGTTACCAGACTCAATTCTCTCTATAGATGCTGTATTTAATATTATTAAACGTTAAAAATAAAATAATTGATTCCTATTAATTCTAAAAAACTGAATCTGTGTTGAAAGAGAAATGAAATATTATCTCTTTATCACTTTCGTTTTTTAATATTTAATGTAATAGTCCAATAAAATACCAATCAAAAGTGGTTAGTTTGACATTATTTTATTTCTTCTATTTACATCAATTAAATAATTATTGTATTTATGGGACAGGTGTTGAAAATAACAATAACAAAAGAAAAAGAAAAATAATGTTAGTAATGATTAAATATTCTGATTTAAATCTTTAGTTTATATTCTTTTAATTAAAAGTTAATTAAAAATTAAAAAAAATTAAGAAGAAGAAAAATTGTGTTATTGATATTCATTATGTGTGTTATTCTATGTAAGTTTACATGGATACTCAAAACAAAAATATTATTAATAAAAATTATTTTTCTTTCAAAATATTTTAATAACCATTATTAACTCATATAATTTTATATTTACAAATAAAGTAATTTAAATTATTTTTTCTTATATTTTTCACTTTTCATAATTAGGGAGATTTGTTATTTAATTTATTTCTAATATGAAGTTGATATACAACATTTAAAAATATTAATAGAAATATTTGTATGATAAGTTGTAAATAAAATATTTCAATAGGCAAGTTGAGTAAAAGATTTCAACATGACACATATAAAGAGAGAAAAATCGAGAGAATTCTTAATAGCTGTTTTTTAATTGAATATATGAGCGATATTTGTGATTCTTTCAATGATTAATATATATTTGATATGTAATATTTTAGAAAATATTAATAATAATCTATTAAATATATGCATAAAAAATAATAGGGTCATCTTTTAACAATTTCATGTGGAGAACATGAATTATAAATAAAATATTTCAATGTCAATTACATATATATGTCTAAATCTCTTTTCACTTTAACAGGTTTTTGGATATCAAGAGATGCATCTCAAGAGATTTGATCCCTGTGGACAATAATTAAATAGTATGTTTTAACAATTTGATGTGGAGAACATGAATTATAAATAAAATATTTCGGCAATTACACATATATTAAACAAGTCTAAATCTCTCTTCACTTTAAAATATTTTTGCATCTCAAGAGATTTGATCCCTCTGGACAAAAATTAAATTGTTAGTAAATATCAGTAATATCAAATATTTAGTTTAAAATATATTTCATAGTTTGGAAAATAAAAATATTATAAAAATCAATTAAATTACAATTTTATATTAAATTATTATTATTACTATTATTAAAAAGTTATATATGATTAAACATACATATATTTAAAAAAAAAGTAATGTGATTGTTAACTATGGAGATGTACCTCATTTTACCATGGATATTCTTAACATTTAAATAGACTTTGTTGGAATATCATGGGTAAATCCCATAGCTTGCTATACTACATGCCCAAAAAAATAACTCATCTCATTGCCAACTATAGAAATGTACCTCATTTTACTATGGATATTCTTAACATATAAATAGGCTTTGTTACAATATCATGGGTAAATGCCATAACTTGCAAATACTACATACCCACAAAAATAACTTAGGTCTAGTTCACAAAATTTTTTAATTAATCAATTTAATTGAAAAAGGAAAAAAATGACATAACTATTTCAAAAATAAATCTCTACCTTTAATATATAAATACTTCTAAAAATAAATTAAATACTTTACTTTTCCTTAATAATTATTGATTAAAAAAATTATAATTCTAAAAACTATATTCAAAACATGCCCATCCACAATAATTTAATAAATATTTATCACCATAAAATATTATCGCCAATTAATACTTTGATTATTTAGTCTTTACATTTATTACATAATATATACCCATCAAAATTGTCATTTTAGAACATTGACATATATTTTTTCAATGATATATTAATAAATAATTTATGGAGAGAGATTTAAAATCAAAATGATATATATTTTTTCAATGACATATTGATAAATAATTTATGGGAAGAGATTTAAATTACTATGGGACATTATAAAATTTTAATTATTAAGAAATGTTTTTAATAAATTAATAAAAAATAGATGATTATAATAATTAATAAGTGATATAAATCTTTTATTAGAATGACATTATTTTGAAAAAAAAAAACAGTTATTATAGTAGTTAATTAATAATAATTAATATATTATTAATAAAAAAAATATTATTTTGAAATAGTAGATTACATTTTCTAATTATGGAAGAGATATTTATATTATGGAAAAGACATGTACTATTTTATTTTCTAATATTATTTGATGGTTTAAATCCATAGAAAAAATATTTTTAAAAATTTTAATATTATTATAATCAAATTAATTATAATTGTAGTAAATGGAAGTTAAATATAATAGTAATCATTGATTTTATATTTGAAAAAAGAAATGAAACAACATAAATTTCTATATTAATTTTTTTTTTTTTTCTTTTTTTAATATGGACATTAATTTTTATCCAAATTGTATCTGACCATATATTTTCTATTTCATCTTTTTAATGTTTAGGCATATTATCTTAGAAACTAGTTGAGTGTAAAACATTAAAAAAACATACAAAGGTAACTATGTCCATGAATAACCATTTTCAACCCATCTCCATGTGCTTCTCACTGACTTGTTTGATGATAGTGTAGATATAGAAATTGCAGGAAATTTGATACTGCTAATGACATTGAATTGAAATCAAGAGAGAGAAATTTACTCTACTATTTTACAGGAATACATGAAATGATAGAAACACATGAAATGATATGCAACCGTCAAAGTAAAAGGAACACAATGATTTTATACGAGAATCCAACTGGAAAAAAGCCCTACATTTCTTTGCATTAATCCATATGAGAAAGAGAATCAATTACATTGTCTTGCTTCAACTCTGAAGCAAGCCCTACATGATAAAATTGTTCTCTTGGTTCTCTGCCTAGAGTGACCAAAACTTAGTCATTTCAAGCCCCAACCAACCTCTTATTTCCTTAGGCAATCTTAGAGGAATTAAGCTCCTAAAAGATAGGAAATGTCCATATATCCTTGTGCAAATAGAAGGGGAATTGATCACCTTCTCAGTGTAAAAGGACTATACACTCAACAATACATTATTGTAAATAAAAATGTGCCTTTTCCATCAACTCAACTAGGAAATTCAAATTCCATGCATGAGTGGGTCTATTTTTAGCTAGTTAACTAGTTAACTAAGAGCTCAATGAGTTAAGAGTAGTAATAAATTCTCAACTTACCTTCAACTGACTCAAATAATGACTAGATCTTAGTTAAATTAATTCAACTAACAATAACTCAACTAGATTGTGGGATCTTAACAATCAACTCATTTACAACTCTACTTCTAGCCCACAAACTCGAATTTACTGACTTAACTAGTAGACTAGGCTATGTCACTCTAGCTAACTGTAATCCAAGTCATCCTATTGATGAGGAAAATCAAATTTTCTCCATTTGATGAAAGCACTAATAAAATTAAACTTTTTTCTTCTTGCAATTCCATCAATAAAGATATATTTAGCCACCATCAAGTTATGGAAGATGAAGTTGTAACTTGCATTTCTTATTTTCCATGTTTAATTGGTTGTTAAGAAGCTGTATTTGAGAGTTGGTATCTTTCAGGGAGGGGTAGTAATAATAGAAAAAGGAATTCAAAGATGGATGACAATTCTTTTTATGATATTCTATAAAGATAATTGAAGCACTGAGATTTCTATGTTTATTTTGGTGGACGGTCATGAACGTGTCTACTTTCTTTTCCCATTCAAATATCACCACCATGTGGACGGAAACCATCATTATACACCTACGCGATGTGTCACTATCGTAATTAAACAAGTTTATAAGCGCCTTTTTCAACTCATTCAATATTTGTTTCCAATTGATTGTGATATAATGAGCTTCTACACTATCCTTTTTAAATTTCCTAAAACCTTTCATGTCATCCTTGAGTTCATAGAGAACAGAATACCCACTTCCGTAGTGGGAATGCCTCATCAGAAAATTTGATTAATAATATGTGTCCACCTTCCTTTTATAACTTCTAGGCTAATGAAAATTTGATGTCTTAAATTTTACACGTGGACTAATTTCCCAAGTATTTTTAGTTAGTAAAGTTTTTTCGAAGAGATGGACAGAGTCTATAAAAACAGAAAGAGGGAATTTATCCCAAGAGGATTGGTAGTGTTTAGAGATATTATTGCAACAATTAATAACAATGCATTATGAACGAACATTGCAATGCATGAGAAGTATTTCATAATTATATTTTTCGCATATTACCCCATAATTGATGATGAGGCTTATCCATGGGTAAATTATATGAACCTTAATTCTACTCTCGAACTTATTAAAATCAATTTTTCTTACATTTTTTTACATGCTTTGTTATATTTTTCTTAAAGAGAAGGGTAAAAATGACATGTCATGTCTTGTGGTATAATGTGTATTGATTGCAGGTTTTGGATCAAATTTTGGCTAATTAAAGTGCAGGAACTCGAAGTAGACTAGCAAGAGCAATTTTACAGAAATGGATCTCCCTACTCAACTCCTCACTAACTCAAAGATTTGTCCACTAGATCTCATCATCTCGATGTTACAAGTATTCACAGATGAAGACTAGTTGATCTCGAGTTTGGGAGCCAAGACTCCCTAACTTTATAGAATTTGTTGGTAGCTTCAATTGTATAGATAAGAAGGCCTAGAGCCTCATTAGGATTCGACTTTTTTTTGTAGCCAAGAGGTGTTTTCAAGCTAAGACATTGTGATTGATGACTCTTATGTAATTTTGACATTTTAATGAAAATGAGAAGCATTCCCTTGATCGAGTTCAGTATAACAATTCCTTTCACTAGAATGGGGACAGAGAGAGAGAGTAGAAGAGTGGAAAACCAAGACAGAGGGTTTCTGCGTGGGATTTTTGCCATGGACGGGGGTAGAGGAGGGAGCTCCACTCCCTCCTATAGCAAGTTAGTGGTTAAGAAGAGCAAGGCACCTCCAAAATCAGGCAGAGGTAACACGATGGAGGGAGGAAAAAAGAGGAAAGAGGAAATAGAAAGTAACAAGGAGAAGGAGAGTGATGGCACAAAGGACAAAGAGGGAAATGACAAAAAACAAGGAAAAAAAGACAGGAAACAAAAGGGACCATCCAAACCCAATGCTGAATTCACTCGCAGAGTAATCTTAAATAATCTTGAGCTGTAGGCCCATAGGGAGCACATGCAGACATATGTAATCATATGCAAATTCATGGGACTATGGCCCACTGAAAAGGCTTTACAAACATGGATCAGATACCACTGGAAGCCTAAAGGAAGCATTGATATTCATCTAGGATCTAAGGGTATTTTCACTATGGTGTTTGCAAACATTAAGGACAAAGACATAGTGTTTGAAGGTGGGCCCTACTTCTATGCAGCAGCAGGGCTCTACATGCGGCCGTGGATGATGAACTTCGTGCTGAAGCGGGAAACGTTTACCTCATTCCCGGTTTGGGTAAGACTCTATTCGCTACCTCTAGATTATTAGCAAATATAATCACTAACAACCATAGGAAATAAATTATGGAGGTATGTTAAAACTTCTAAAGCCACAAGAAGGGGAAAATATACCTCCTTTGCTAGGATTTGTGTAGAGATGGACCTATCTATAGCACTTCCGGACGAGGTCATATTGGAGGTTTATGATGAGGAATGGGTGCAGACAGTTGACTATGATCATATTCCATTTAGATGTCACAGATGTCATGACAAAAGCAAACCTAACATAATGAAAGAAACGGATGGTTTTCACAAAGTAGCTCACAAAGGTAAAAACAACAAAAAAGGGCCAAAACATCACCAAAGTGGAGACCAAAAGGTGAGGCCAAATCAGTTCTAGGTTCTTGAAGAGGAGGAAGATGCAACAGTCGAAAATCAAGTGATGAAGGATGAAGATGATAAGAAAGAAAAGGAAGAAGAACAAGTTTAGGAACATGCAAAGGAAAAATAGAAAGAGATCATGATGAGTGAATCAGAGATGGATATGGATCAGGAAATGACCCAGAGCAAGATGGAAATGGAAGACAGTGAGTTACAAGAGATTCTCAACAGAGAAAACCTAGATCTAGAAGGGTTCTTGAGTAACGAAACAACAAGGGGAGTAGAATATCTACCACAAGAAGAATGCAACCGAATAAAGCATCTATTCATATGGAAAACTCATATAAAGGACTTGGGAGAAGATAACAATAGTGAAAGATAGGGCAAGCAGGGAGTGAAAGTGGTAAAATCAACTCCAGGATTAGCTCCAAGAAACCTGGGGAAAAAAGGGGTAGAAAAAAGCAGAACGAGCTATTAATGGAATGTGGAAAGCTCATGATAGACTCAAGTAAGATGAAAGACCTAACCAGTTACTCCTCCACCAATTTGTAATTATGAAGTTTACAACTTGGAACATCAGAGGTCTAGGAAGCAAAAGGAAACAAAGAATGCTGAATAATAGAATGAAACAGGTAGCTCCGGATATAATTTTTGTCCAAGAAATGAAAATCTCTATCCAAAAAATAAGAGAAATTCATAGTAAGTGGCTGAGCATATGTGAGTTTATAGAAGTCAAAGCAGAAAATACAGCACGGGGTATCCTCATCCTATGGAATCCCCAAAAAATAGGTATTATTGATGTTGAAGCATCAAGGAATTATTTATCAGTTATCATACAGCCTGTAGGAGACAGGGACAATTATCTTGTAACGAATGTTTACGACCACAAAAGCTAGATGACAAAACCAAGTTTATTGAGCACTTAGCGGACCTTTGAAATAGATTTTTAGGGCTACCATGGGTTATAGGAGGAGATTTCAACATGATTAGATATCTCTTGGAGAAAAAAGGGGGCACAAGAGCACTAAACAAAGATTCCTCAGCTTTCTAATGTTTTTTATTCTAATGTTTTTTAGAAAACATGAAGCTGGTGGACATTCAGACAAATAATGGTCTTTGTACTTGGAACAATAAAAGAGGAGGGGATTACTAGGTAGCTTCCAAGCTAGACCGATTCATGATCTCTGAAGAGCTCATGATTCTAGACAAGGAAATAATAGTAGATATTCTTCCTTTTGGAGGCTCATATCATTGGTCGATTCAAATGGAGATCAAGGGCATTGGTACCCCAAGAAACAAACCGTTTAGGTTTGAAAATATTTGGCTTTCACACCCGGAGTTCATCAGCAACATTAAAAAATGGTGGGTTGAATACCTATAGTTTTAGGGATAATGTATGTTCCTGCTACATAAGAGATTAAAACACATCAAGCAGAAGCTAGAGGAATGGAACTAGAAGGAATTTGGCAATATTTTCACAAGTAAAAAAATTGTGGAAAACAAAATCCGAGAGCTCAACCAAGCTCTGATCAAGAATGGCTTTGATAAAGATAAAAATGAACAAGCAGAGAAATATCACCAAGAATGGGAAATGTTGTGTAAATAAGAAGAAATTTTTTGGAAACAAAAATTTAGGGTTCTATGGCTAAAAGAAGGAGAACGAAATACTGAATTTTTCCATAGATCTGCCATTGCGAATAGAATGCAGAATAGAATCTCTTCGATCAAGGACACGAATTGCCAAATTCTTCAATCCCATGAGGAGATAGATGCAATGTTAGTAAAGAATTTTCGGGACATTTCGAAGGAAAACTTTTCAGGAGGAAAACCTTACATTGAAAACTTAATTGAAAATATACCTAAACTGGTATCCAAAGAGGATAATTGTAATCTCAATAGACCTATAACTAAAAATAAGATCATTGAGGTCCTCAAGGAAATGCAAAATTGCAAGGCACCAGGTTCGGACGGATTTAATGTGGATTTCTTCAGAGCCTACTGGAAGATTTTCAAAAGGGATATTGTTGAGATTTTCGAAGACTCCAAGCGGAACAAGATCATTTTGAAAGCTATAAATACCTCCTTCATTTCCCTTATTCCAAAACAAGATAATGCTCAAACACCTGAGAGACACAAGCCCATTACCTTATGTATTGTTGCCTACAAGATAATTTCCAAGGTTGTGGCTAATGGACTTAAATCCTTGCTGCCCACGCTCATCTTCGGGGAGAAAATACGGTACATGGAAGGAAGACAAATTCTGGACAACATAATTCGAGCTCACGAGGTCGTTCACTCATTAACTGGCAACAAGAAAGCGGGCATGATCATGCAACTGGACATAGCCAAAGCATACGGCAAAGTAAATTGGATTTACATCAGAAAAGTGCTCACAGCGTTTGGTTTTGATCATAATTGGGTCAGATGGGTCATGGCCCTTGTGACTTCTTCCAACTTTTCAATTTTAGTGAATGGCTCTCCTTATTAAATTTTTCTCCGTTCTAGGGGTCTTAGATAGGGAGATCTGCTTTCTCCTTTTCTCTTCATCCTCATGATGGAAGGGTTGGGGTGGTCCATCAAGCATGAAAGAGTAATTGGAAAACTTCAAGGACTCCAACTTTTGGAGAATGGGCAAGCTCTGACTCATCAACAGTTTGTAGATGATAACATGCTACAGGTAATTCCCATAGTTAAAGAAGCACTTGCTTACAAACAAATTTTGAATGACTTCACGAAGGCTACAAGTATGGAAGTAAACCTTTCCAAATCAAAAATATTTTTCTTTAACACTCATATTCCCATCAAGAGAAATGTCTCCAAAATTTTAGGCTTTCAAAGAGAATCCCTTCCCTCTAAGTGTTTGGGAGTCCCTCTTATAGCTAAACCTCGACGTGAGAGTATATGGGATCCTGTAGTAACTAAAATGCAAGACAAAGTCAGGAAATGGAAAAACATATCTTTAAATTTAGCTGGTAGACTGGTTCTTACTAAAGTAGTTCTCCAAGTGATCCCAATCTTTATGCTATCGGCCCTCCCAGCTCCAATAGGAGTCTTACAACAATTTCAGAATATTCAATGAGATTTTCTTTGCGGCAAAGAGGAAACAAGGAAAAAATGGGCCTTAGTCTCATGGGAAAAGATCTGCAAACCCAAGAACCAAGGAGGCCTGGGTTTGGACAATCTTGAGATTCTTGATAAGGCTCTTAGAGCCAAACTTTGGTGGAGGTGGGTTAAGGATCCTAAAGCTCAATGAGCAAGCATCTGGAAGGAAAAATATGCCAATGACTGGTCGGCTTCTAAAACCATACGTATGACAGGAACAATGAAGGGCTCCCCCATATGGAAAAAAGCCTGGGAGAATAGAGAAGTGGTTCAAAAAAACAGTTTCTGGGAAATAAGAGATGGAGATCTGGCACTTTTCTAGGAGGACAAATGGCAACAAGAACCTAATCTACTGAAGGAAGAATTTCTAGGCCTCAAGCATGAGACTGAAAATCAAGGTTTACTAAAGGTGAAATACTTTTGGGAGAATCCACATAATGTTGGAAAATGGAGAATTTGGAAAAACATTGAGGGCAGAGAGGATAGGACCCTCAACAGTAGAGTAGATTCCCTTAAAAGAATGCTAGATCAAAGAATAATTTTAGTAACGGAAGGGCAGGACCAACTGAGATGGGGTAACAACAAAGAGGGAAACTTTAATATTAAAGAAGCTAAAGGTTTTCTCCTTGATCAAGAACCCCAAGCTCCAAATAAAACTTGGCAGAAGCTTTGGGGACACAAAGGTTGGATGAAAATAAAACTCTTCATGTGGCTAGTTCACCAAAGGAAAATTTTAACCTGGGACAACGTTAAAAAAGGGGCATGAGGATACTATCGAACATCTTCTCAACAGCTATATCTACACGGACAAGATATGGGATTTTTTTACCAACACTTTCAAATAGTCTAATAGAGACAAAGAAAGTATTGCTAACACTCTCAACAATTGGAGGAAGAACTTTTCTAATAATGAAGTTCTCAATTCAGCCTAGGATCTCTTACCGAGTTTCATTAGATGGAATGTGTGGAAAGAAAGGAACAAAAGAATATTCAAAGAAGTAAAGACTGCCTCTCTTAACCTGGTGAAGTTGATAGTAAAGCAACCTAAAGAGACAATTGGCACTATGGTTAGGAATCTCCCCAAAAATCCTCCCTCAGTAGAAGAGCTAAGAATCCTCAAGCTGTTAAACATGCAGTGACTTATTCCTCAAGATCTAGACAAGGAAGCAAGCATGAGAGATAAGGTGGAGGAATGCTGGCATCATTCCCCTGAAGGTTTTTTAAAGTACCACATTAATGGAGCTTCCAAAGGAAACCCAGGGGTGGCTAGCTTTGGAGGAGTTCTAAGGGATGCTATAGGCAACATAATCTCCCTCTTCCATGGACACTTGGGAAAAGCCACTAACAACATGGCAGAACTAATGGCCTTGGAACAATGCTTAGAATGTTTGATTTAGAACAATTGTCAAAATGTGATAATAGAAGCAGATTCAGAGTTGGTCATAAGCGTAGCCAAGAGAATCAATAATGGTACAGGGCCGGAAAATGTCACAAAACACTGGAGGTTAACTCAGGTTCTACACAGGATCCAAGTACATCTACAGGAAATTTGTACTCTCAGTTTTATTCATGTGAGGATAAAGACCAACAAATTGGCAGACATGATAGCAAGTCAAGGGATCAGCTGCAAGGATAACACAATTTTAAGGAGGTGGAGCACAATGGAGTGGAGCAATATGCAAAAACTCTGTCATAACCAGGCAGAGGAGGACAAAGAAGAGTATAGAAGCAACAGAATAGAATCCAACTAGTAATGGACAGTTGTCAAAGGGCTTCACAAGGTTGGACAGAAAGGTTCATGATGGGAGGTATTCCAAGGTTTGCAGCAAAGTTGAACATGATTAGGATTATTCTCTGCGACTAGCGACAAAGTTTCCTGACCATTGAAATCTTTCGCATCACCCAGTTTTTCAGGCGGGTTCAAAGCGTCGCTGGAGTCAATACCGCCGCTAGAGTGGGTTCAAAGCATCGCACTACTTTTAAGTCAAAAGTTGTTTAATATTTTTGGCAGCGACGCCACTAAGAGCATGACACTTGGAAGTGAGCCCGTTCCAAATATCACTCTCCCTGCTCCCTAAAGGATGATTACTTCGGACACGTGATATATGGTTCTGCCATCCGATGGAGTGTGAAAAATCAACGCTCAGGATCGAACGTGCTATTTGGTGGGGCCCCCATCGCACGCTATTTTTTGACATTATTTGTGGGTGCGTTTTGTCCCTTGAGCGTTGGATCCGTTTTTGTTAAGCAATGACGGCGATGGGTCGAGCAAGTTGGAGGTGATGCCAGTTAACTGGCGTGCTTCTTTCCTTTGCGATTTTTTTCGGAGCCATTGGTTAGGGCCCGATGGTTCTTCACTATAGATTCAGGTGAGAGATTCATTTTTCGGCAAGTTTTTTGTGGGCCCCTCTTTGTTGTATGGTTTCTTTGTGGCACAATTCTCTTCATGTCTTTGAGGGTTGGTGGGGCCATTTTTTCTTTGGCTTGGGTCCATCCACTTCTTAGGTTCAATTTTGGCTTTTTCCTATTCATCTTGTATGTGTTGAAACGTAACGTTTTTGTGCCGAGTCTTTTGCCTTGGCCTGTTCTGAGTTCCTTTGGGGGGCAGATCTCTTTCGCCACTTTTCTGAGTGGTGTTTTGTAAATTTTGTACATTATTAATGGTAAAGAAGGTCCTACTCTTGCTTCAGCAAAAAAAAAGAGAATCATTCCCTTGATCTAGCACTAAGTTAACTCAGGTGGGTGAAGCTCTTATGTTACGGCCCAACTCTAGTAGCAAAGATTCCTCTCATTGTACATGTATGCTTAGATTATACTCATAGTTAGCTACCAAAGTAATTTTGGTTTTGTTAATTTGAAAGTATTTGGATGATTAATTAGTTTTATTCTATTTGTATATAGTAGATCAGTGGTATCATAGTGACAGAATACACTCTAGAAAAGTTTGTGATAGTGGCTTTCACCTCATCTCCCTTATGGGATCATGACTTGAGGGTTCCATTCACACAACCCAAAAACCGATTTCTTGCCTTACTACATGAGCTAGAGTTTCTCGATGAGTAGGTCACTACCTTTTAGATTCTTAGGATGATTTTCAATTATCATTTCTGATCTATTAAGTTTTGCATTGATTTCAAATAACTTCCATTCATGGACTTAACCACTAGATGGTAATACATATGTTTTCTTCCATTTAGTAAATCTTTCCCATGTATAGATAAATTTTCCATAAATGAATACAATAATGTAGGTTGTTGGAGCCTATAAATTGCAGGGAAACCTCATGTCATTTTCCTCATCCAAGCCTTATCCACCCATGATGCCAAAGTCCACTAAACCCTAAATATGAATTCTTGTTTCGTAAGAAAACTTTCCATTTCCATTGAGCAAATCCAACCATCTTGAAGCATCTGATTGAGCCCTGGATAGTGTTCACCTCCTGCATGCCTTATTCCCCCATCATATGCCTTTCACACACTTCATTCCCGCTTCGCTACCATCTCGTAATATTTCGGCATGTTTCCTGTAGTAAAATAGGGCATCCTATAGTAGAACTAGGACATCGTGTAGTAGTACTATAGGAAACACTGTAGCAGCCTGAAACCCTGTAGTATCCTGTTTTGAGACTGAATTTACAAAAATTGTCATCTAAGATTAGATTAGGCATCCACTTGGTTTCCATACCCTTAAGACCAGTCTATACCTCTTCCTCCATACCTGTCTCCCCTGCCAACGAACAAGTGAAGATTAGCATTTGCATTTATAAAATGAAAACATAAAAAAAAAAAAAAAAAAAAAAAAAAAAAAAAAAAAAAAAAAATCTACAATTTGTAAATTAGCACATGCATGCAGTAATTATAATACTCCCTAGGTAAGATTCCATGCTCAGTTACTTTAGATCAGAACATGCTATAAACGGGGTTAAGCTAGGTTTCTTTTGCAAGAAAAATGTGTAAATGAGTAGCTAGATGATTTCATGTCACTTTATAAGAATTTTGAATTTAGTCTTTCATTTCTTGAAGTAGGTAGCATTCCTTTTCTTTCATTAAGGACAATTTCTCCTTCTCCATTTGGTAGTTACGCTACTTCTAGTCGATAGGAGACTGGTTTGAGAAACCCTAGTGGTCTATCGCCCCAGTTACGAAGTGACAAAGAGTAGACCATTACATCTACTGTGTATGCAACACTATTAGCTCGAAGTTTGTACGAATCTTGGGTTGATGAAGTAAATTTGGTAGCCCGAGGAGTTGCATCAGTCTTCCTACAATACTGGTGTTGATCACTTTTTGGCGTTGTTGCCGAGAAGGTCACTAAGTAGATGTGATTTCTTATTAATTTGTTTTCTTATTTCATTCTCATTCTGTGAATAGTTCCATTCAAAATATAGTTGAGATCTTTTGCTTTCTTTCCAATTCTGAAAGTAGTTCTAAAAAATCCCCTAAAAAGTAAAAAAACAAACTCCTTTCATGCCTCATAGGAGTAGAGACAACTTAGGGAATTTTTTAGCAAATACCCCCACCACATCAAGCAACCAGCCTTCCCTCTTCTTCCGTAGCTGTGAGCTAGAGGACCCATTAAGCGAACAACCAAACATTTTTGAAGAGCCTATCGAGGAAGAACAAGAGACCATTCCATCAACTTACACGATGGCTAAAAATAGAAATGGGATTCGAGATAAACAAGCAGCTGAGAATATAGTTGAGGGTGCTTTTCCCATCAAAGAAACTAATGGGGATGCTAGGATGAAAAACATAAGCTCATCTGCTCTTCCTCACTTCCATGGTCTAACCTCAAAAGACTAAGATACCTTTTTGTTCGAGTTTTTTGTCAGATGAAAAACTTATGATTACACCTTTGATTATTATAACTTGAAATTGTTCCCATCCACTCTCAAAGATGGAACCTTATGCTCATTCATCAGTTTACCTAGGGACAACATCACCACCTGGGATTAGATGTAACAAGCCTTCAATAATAAGTATAAGGACTACTGCAGTTCTAAACATACCAAAGAGGAAATTTTTAGAATGACCTTGGGACATGATGAATCTTTAGAAGATTATGAGGAAAGATTGCAACTGAACTACTAGAGGGCTAGGTACACCCTTGATCCTGAGTCCCTTAAGTTAGTCCTTCTTAATGGGGCCAAAGAAGATCTCCTATAAACCCTAAACCTCCTGTCAGGAGGGGACATCTATTAGTTACCTTATGATCACATCAAGACAGTTTTCAAGAATCATTCTAGGGAAAATAGAAAGAAAGGTATGGCTAGTCAAACTTTGGCCAATTAATCGTCCTCCAACACATCCATAAAAAGTGAAATTGGGAACATGTCGGAAGACTTTAAGAGTGAAATGTTCCATATTGTTGCTATGCAAATGGACACCATGAATATCAAGAGGAAGAAGGAGGAAGCAGAGAGAGCTTTAGTTGTCCTCTTCCCTAGATGCACTAGGATGCACCCTAGGAATGAATGTCCATTAAATCTTATAGAAACCTGTTGAGTCTGTGAGGCAAATCAATGCATAGATAAGTTCCCTTGTTTGCTTGGATTAAAAGATGTGTATTAGGGAATGGAAGTGGTGACTAAACAACTATGCTACATCAACCAAAGGAGGCCTCAATGACCTCGACCATACCAACAAGGCATCAAAGGGGCATGCTATTGATGTTACAACCCTAACAAGAAAACATCCATTACCCCTTGATGCCCTCCTACTCATCCTTCACGATTGACACCTTCTCCCTAGTCTTTTGCACCTCAATACCATTCACAACCTGCTAACCAACCATTTCAGCCATATGCTCCTCCACAACCTTAGTGGAGTATACCATCCTAAGGGTGGAGGCCCCCATACAACCAAGCTCTAGCTTTACTGCCTCCACCTCCATCTCAACCACATCCCCTACACCATACCACAGGTAAGCAACCAAAGATGCATGCCCAAAAAAATATGAACCCTAACAACAGACAGGCACATCAAGTCTATAGTGGAGAAACATCCTACCCTATGTATGCTATGCAAATTCAAGAAATTAACCTTAGGTCTAGAAGAGCGCTTCTAGATAATCAACCTCCATCCCCGCTTGATGACTATGAAGAGGAAAATGAGGAGAGTTTCCCTCAAGAAAATCCACCTCCATGTCCTGAGAGATTAACCCATCCTCTTTAGTGCACAACATAAGAGACTAAACTTCTGGGTGAATTGAAAAACCTCTGTGCTAAAATCTTGCTTGTCCAAGCTATCAAGGATGTCCACATATACAACAAGTTAATCAAGGATAAGTGTTTCAAACATCTAGGAAGGTGAAATAATGACACCCCTCTCATTAATATCATTGGACAACTGTCTAACATAATGATGGTATGGGTGATTTTCCCAAAGGATCTAGATCCTAGAAGTCATGTAGTATATGTACACATCAATGGCATCATTGTCCCCCATAGCTTGATCAATCTTGGGGTTGCCATTAATGTCATGACTATGGAGACTATGGTTAAATTGAACCTCCAGGGATCACTAAGAAAGACTACAACAGTCTCGCAGCTTGGGGATAGGTCCACAATAGCTCTTCAGGGAGTTGTTGAGGATTTTGTTATGCTCTTGACCTATGAGAAGATACCAGAATACCAAATATGTGAAGAAATATACCCAAAACAGAGAACAATAAGAAATAATAGCATATATTTTATTATTTAGAAAGGAAAGAAATGTTTAGATGCATCTTTGAGGGGGCAACCTCCAATAGAGCTAAGCTCAAATACAAAATAAGACACGATGCTCCTCGAGGGGAATCTCTATCGTTTATATAGGATTCATTCATGCAATACCATGTGTCAATACCATGGTTCTTATTAATACCATGTATCTAATACCATGGATCATTTGCAACTAATTGTGGTCCCTTATTTAAATGGGGGTCAACCACTTACAATTATTAATATGGGCTTTATTGACTCTTAACTATAAATATGACTCGACGCTATTACATAAATAAGGGGGTTAGGGTTGGACACTAACATGCCCTCCCCCATAAAAATAGCCTTTTCCTCAAGGCTGAAGCTACCAAAATTGTTGAAGGACAATGGCTGGTTCCCAGGTTGAATCTTCTGTTGAGGTGTCTTTCCACTGGACAAGGACTTCCTTGATCATGCTGCCGCACAGGTGCCGTTCTCACTTTTCAAGAACCTATTTAGGTTGGAGCCAGATTGAACCTTCTTCATCCAATTCTGGTAGACCGGTTTGAATTCGGCAATGGTTCCTAATCGCTTTCTTTAGGTATGAGACATGGAAGACTAGATGGATTTTTGCAGTCGGTGGGAAAGCTAAGTTGTAGGCTACTTCTCTTATGCATTGAAGTACTTGATACGGTTCATAGAATTTTGGAGATAATTTTTAACAACCCTTGTCTTTGAGTGATGTTTGCTTATATGGTTGCAACCTCAAAAATACCTGACCCCCTTCTTGAAATTTGTGTTTTGAACAATGTTGATCTACCTGTTGCTTCATGTGGTTTTGAGCTTGATGGAGATTCTCTTTGAGGTGGGCTAGCATGGTTGTGAGGTTCTGTAGGAGTTGATCCACTGCTTGTACCTTCAAGCATCCTTGGATATAAGAAGTAGGTGAAGGTGACGATAAACTGCTTCATATGAAGTCATTTTGGTGATGGCATGATAGTTAGTGTTATACCACCATTCAGCTAGAGGTAACCAATGTATGCATAGATTTTGCTTTTCTGAAGTGAAACACCTAAGCTAGGTCTCCAAACATTTGTTGACTGCTTCAGTTCAACCATCAGTTTGGGTATGATACGAAGTACTGAGTTGTAGTTGGGTACCTTGTAGCCTGAAGAGTTCTTGCCAAAAGTTACTAGTGAAGATCAGGTCATGAGAAGACATAATGGAAGTGGGCATGCCATGCAATTTGAAGATCTAGTCCATGAAATATTGAGCCACCAAAGTCAGTGTAAAAGGGTGGGTAGGGCACAAAAATGAGCATACTTAGAAAGTTTGTCTACAACCACCATGATGACTAACTTGTTGCCTAACTTTGGAAGACCCGTAATGAAGTGCATAGAAACCTCCATCCAAATTGATGCTGGGATGGGCAATGGTTGTAATGTGCCTGTGGATTTTACTATTTCTCCTTTGTGGCACTGACATATGTCACACTCAGCTACAAAAGTAAGAATGTCCTTTTTCATGCATGTCCAAAAGAATGAATGTCGAGTGCAAGCATAAGTCTTCTGAAAGCCTGAATGGCCTGCAGTGGGAGATGAGTGAAACCTTGCCAAAATGTGACTTTTGAGGGTGGATGTTGGTGATATCATGACTCTGTCCTTATAGCGAAGAATCTCATCCTGCCAAGAGTAGCCCGTTGCGGAATTTGGATATGCCTGCAATTTATTAATGAGTTGGGAGAGCAAAGGATGTGAAAACCATTCCTTGCCAGCCTCTTCAATCCGTTCTGGAATGGGAAGGGAGATTGTGAGCAGGGTGAATTCCTCCTCAAATTAGCATGATAAAGCATCTACTATGACATTTTTGCACCCTTTCTTGTAAATTATCTCATAATCATATCCCAACATTTTAGCAAGCCATTTATTTTGTTGTGGCTAAGATAGGCATTGCTCCAAAAAATATTTAAGGCTTTGATGGTCTGTGCAGCTTTCGAAATGTCGCCCCAATAATTATGGTCACCAGGTATCTACTGCATGTAATATGGCCATCATCTCCTTCCCATATGTACATTTTCCCATATTTTTCCCACTTAGTTGTTGGCTAGTGAAGTCCAAGGGTCGACCTTCCTACATTAAGACTGCCCCAATACCAGTACGTGAAGCATCACATTCAATCGCAAAAGATTTGGTGAATTTGGGTAGTGCTAATATGGGAGTGAAACACATGGCATGTTTGAGAGCTATAAATTTCTATTTCACTTCATCATTCCAAAAATACTCTAAAGGTCTTCAAGGTCTTTGGTTCAGGCCAATCCTACGTTGCTTGGATCTTTTTGGGCTCCACCCTGAAACCTTCACACTCCACAGTGTGGCCCAAATACTCAACTTCTTCCATGCCAATAGAGAACTTGGACATCTTGTCAAGTAATTTATGCTTCTGGAGCACTTGCAAGAGTAGATCTACATGCTAAAGATGTGTGGCCTAGGTGCAGCCATAGATGAGGATATCATCAAAGAAAACAAGGACAAATTTTCTGAGATATGGTTTGAGCAGGTGGTTCATGAAGCTCTAAAAAGTGGATAGGGCATTACAAAGACCAAATGGCATGACCAGGAATTCTTAATGGCCTTCATGAGTTCGGAAAGCAGTATTTGGAATGTCTACTACTTTCATGCGAATTTGGTGATAGCCCGAGCAAAGGTCGACATTAGTAAAGGATTGAGCCCCATTTAGTTAATCTAGAAAATCATCGAAAATCGGGATGGGAAATTTATCTTTGACCATCAACTTGTTGAGGGCCCTGAAGTTTGGACACATACTCCATTCCCCATCTTTCTTGAGCACCATGACCACAAGTGATGAATAAGGACTAATGCTAGGACGAATGACGCCTACTTCCAGGAGTTCCTTGATGAATTTTTCAGTTTCATTCTTTTGGGCGAACAGATATCTATATGGGTGCACATTTGGTGGTTGGGCCCCTGGGACCAAATTAATGCTATGATCATTTTCCCCTCTCGAGGGTGGAAGCTCATGAGGCTTGTCAAATACTGACAGATGGTTGTTTAAGATCTATTGCATCTCAGGATGAATATTAAGAGAAGTGGGTTCAAAGGCCTAGATGGCATTAAATTAGGCTGTCACTCCATAGTGGCCCTTTTTTAACAATTTTTCCATTCTATGTGAGCTGATGATAGAGGGAGCACTCACCTGGAGTCCGCAGAGGGTATGTGTGTGGTTGTTATGCTTAAAGCTCATACATAACTCCTGGAAATCCATTGTGATTGGGCTGAGTGTGTGAAGCCATTCAACACCCAAGGCAATGTCACACCCTCCCATGTGTATGGAAAACATGTGGGTCTTTAGCTGATAATCCCCTATTTGAAGTTTGAGATTTTCATAGTGGCCTTCAAATTTCATTGTGCCCCCCATCAACATTTTGGACCTGGAAATTAGAGACTGCTCTAAAAAAACAATGCACTGCTTCAATGACTTTTTCATGGATAAAGTTATGCATACTACCACTATCAATCAAGACTACTACAGGGAAATGCTTAGTAAAACCTTTAATTTTGAGAGTTTGGGGAGAAAAAATCCCTGCCAAATCATGAAGCGAGATAACTAGTTCATCAGGTGTAGTTGGGAGCACATTGTCTAGCTGGTTGTCCTCATCTTCCTCCTCTAGTTCCTTAAATGGTGGGGCTTCCTCCGATGAACTATGATCAGTATCATCAATTTGAAACAATTTGGTTTCCTTTCACTTATACCCCGAAGAGTATTTCTCATCACAATTGTAACACAATCCTTGCTTTCTTCTTTCTACAATTTCTGCTGGTGACACCTTTTGAACCTTTAGTGTTTGGGTAGTGCTTGGTGCTTGGGTGGGTTGACCGTTGGCTATGAAATTTGGACGAGTCGACTCGGCCACTAACGCACGTTCTAATTCATGAGCTATCTTGAAAGCATCCAACCATGAGATTGGGTGTTGCAGTCGAACGTGGGCTTCTATGGCTTCTTTGAGACCACTAACAAAACATTCTAAGTAGAACTCATCTCGTAGACCTCTTGTGCGAAAGGTTAAGAATTCAAAGGCTATAATATATTCTTGCACTCTTCTGGTCTATCAGAGTTTAGTAAGATGACCCAAAAAATTAGATTCATGGTCGAAGTGATCTGAAAGGGCTTTTGTGAATACCTACCAAGTCACGGGCCTTCCATAGCAACACTGATGCCACTGCCACCGTTGCCATCTTTCATTGTCGAAGTACATGCTACCCACACTTAGTTGAGTCGCATCATCTCTGATGTGATTCAATGTGAAATATTGCTCCATTTATGCTAACCATGTGGCTGGATGAGAGTCATCAAATTTATACATGTCCAGCTTGGGTGGTTGCAACTGGGATTGTTGGTGGTTCCAAAGAGGTGAAGAGAATGGCTAGACTTTCCCTCAATGTTTTCATTAAAATCATATGCCTCCGATTGTTCCCCCAACTTTCCCTTTGTGAGTGTGTCAGGTAAGGTCTAGATCGTCTTCATTAATGAATCCAACTTTTCTTCAAGGGTGTCAATCTTCTCATTGGCCATAGCTTGAGCTCTAGTCTGTACAATGCACTGATCTGGTGCACTTGTCATTACTGCGGAAAAAAAAATTGGGACCACCCAAAATTTTGACGCTAACAAGTGAATGGTACCCGAATTTATTTATTTAATTTTTTTTTACTCCAAAAGGAGTTTTACTTCTCACTTAGGAATACTGCAGTGTCTGAATCCCAAAAAATTAAATTATGCCTAATGTTCGGTGAGAATCACGCCCAAGTATAGGGGCCCACACAAATAGTCAGATCTATCTGCAAACCCTCAACTCCAAAGTATGAGTAGGAATGTGGTTGTGATTGAATCCCTACTGCTAGATCTGAATGGCAGATCTGATTATGGCGACCGCTCCAAAGCCCAAACAGCTAGATCTGAATGGTGGATTTGATAGATCTGATTAGCGGATCTGATAGATCTAAATGGTGGATCTGAGAGATCTAAATGGCGAAATTGATTGTTGCGGCTGCAACAGAACCCCACCTGTTAGATCTGATCTGGAAAAGATGATGCATGATCTAGAGAGAGACAAGGGAACTATGGTCTCAAGGAGTGTCAGGTGCTACATATCGCAATATACATAAGGGTCTGATAGTAGTACTTGGCCCAATCTTTCAGGGCACTAACGAAGGAATATCAGTTGTACCCTTAGCCGTACAACCTGACTACCCTATCGTACGCACTTGTAAACTCCCATATTGTTGTTCTTGGTCTAATGTAGCAGTAAGACAGCTGGCGTTTTATCTATGGTGAGGTTTCAAGAGAGCCTAGAGGGCTTCTGATATAACCAGATGGTAATTGGAAGATAGTCCATGCACGGTTCTGTCTAATGTGCTACTACTCGAAGGGGTACCCATAGGTGTTACAAGGGAGTCCAACAAGCGTGACCACCTCTTGTATTTCTTGCATGCATGCCTCCCCAAATCCATAGGTTTATGCACTCAATGACAAATCCCGTGGTTTAAAGACGCCCGAAGACATCTCTAGCCAAAAAAAATTATGCTAAAAATGGAGATCCCACTAGCCCTGGAAAGTGCTCTGATACCACTTGTTATGCTCTTGGCCTGCGAGAAGACACCAGAATACCAAATATGCGAAGAAATATACCCAAAACACAAAACAATAAGAAATAACAACATATATTTTATTATTCAGAAAGGAAATCAATGTTCACATGCCTCCTCTAGGGGGCAACCTCCAATAGAGCTGAGCTCAATTACAAAATAAGACATGATGCTCCTCAAGGGGAGTCTCTATCCATTATATAGGATTCATACATGCAATACCATGGGTCAATACCATGGTTCTTATTAATGCCTTCTATCTAATGCCAAGGCCCATTTGCAACTAATTCTGCTCCCTTCTTTAAATGCAGGTCAACCACTTACAATTACTAATATGGGCTTTATTGACTCTTTACTTAACTATAACTATGACTCGAACCTATTACATAAATAAGGGGGTTAGCGTTGGACCCTAAGAGATTTGATGGTCTCCATTTATTCCTAGGAATACCTCATTGAATTCTTAGTTCTTCAACCTCATACCAAGTTCAATTGTTATCCTCTCATCCTCTAGAAGCCATGGTTAGCCACTGTCAATGCTTACTAAGTTTTAGGGATGGGAATATGACCATAAAAAAATGGTATTTGTCCAAACAATTGGTCTTGTACCCTCCTCCTCAACCATCTTTGCAGCATGAATTACGTTCATGGTTTGAACAGGAGGAAGAAGATGAAGTCTACTCTTCTCCAGTTTGTACCCTAGATGCTACTGTAGAACGGGGTGACCTGATGAAGATGACCTGATTGAGAAAATCCTCTAGAATCATCCCCCGAACACCATGTCTCTTGAGGAGTTAGTGAAGGAAGCTGAAGATAACCCTTGGAAGGATATATGCTTAGTTGACTGAATCCCTACTCAGGTCAATATGATAGAATTTGGCCCAGAAAGAACATTGAAAATTAACCCCCCTCTCTCTGTACATCAGGAAGAGGAGTTATGTGACATGGTAAGAACTAATATGGATTCCTTTGCATGGAGTTACAAGGAAATGAATGGAGTGCACCCTTTAGTGTGTACTGACCACATTTACATCAAGGAAGGCTACAAGACAGTCCACCAACCATAGAGGAGAATGAACCCAACCCCCAAGGATATAGTCAAAGAAGAATTGCAGAGGTTGTTGGATGTAGGGTTCATTTGCCCCATCTCAGATAGTGAGTGGGTTTCTCCTCTATTTATCATTCAAAAGAAAAATGGAAAGTGGAGGATCTATTTGGATTACTGAGAGCTAAACAAAGCCACAAAAAATGGACCATTTCCATTTATCTTTCATTGACCAAGTATTATATGGTCTTGTAGGAAATAAGTTCTTCTCTTTCCTGGATGGATTGAGTGGTTACAATCAAATATAGATCAACCTAGAGGATCAGGATAAAACCATCTTGACCTATCACTGGGGTATCTTTGCTTATAGGGTCCTTCCTTTTCGTTTATTCCATGCCCCTGCCACTTTTCAGAGGGTAGTCCGCAGCATCTTTGCAGAGCTAGTCCAGGATTATATGGAAATTTATGTGGATGATTTCACCTCCTATGGGTGTAAATTCATGGAGGCACTCTCTAACTTGGGAAAGGTATTAAACAGATGCATTTAAATGAACCTATCCATTAGTCCCTATAAGTGTGAGTTCTTGATGATTGGAGGGATTATTCTAGGTCACTCAATATCCCAGGAAGCACTGCAACTGGACCCATACAAGATAGGTATCATAAGGAGGGTCCCTACTCCTCAGAAGCATAAGGATGTTAGAAGATTCTTATTCTTATCTAGATACTATAGGAGGTTGATAAAAGACTTCATCAAGGTATCATTACCTTTGTTTGGACTATTGGCCGACGACTCCAAATTTTTATGGTCAGAAAGCTGCCAAGAGAACATAGAGACCCTAAAGGACAACTTAATTACTGCACCTATACTCTGAGGCATAAATTGGGCACTTCCTTTTCACATTTATTTTGATGCCTCTGAAAAATCTATAGGAGCATCTATGGGCTAGATAAATGACAAGCTACCCTACGCCATTTACTTCATAAGCAAAAATATTTCCAAAGTTTAGTTGAACTACATAGTGACTGAAATGGAGCTCCTAGATGTTGTCCATTTCTTGATTAAATTTAGACACTACATTACTAGTCACCAGACCTTTGTACATGCCGACCATGCTGCCATTAAATATTTGATGAAGAAACATGATGTGAATGCTCAAATTATTAGCTGGTTACTTTGTTACAATAGTTTGATCGAACTATTGTTGATAAGCCTCACAGAGAAAATGTAGTTGCAGATTTTTTGTCCAAATTGGCTTTTCCTATAGGTGAGGAAGGAATGGTTGATGACCAAATACCATATGAGAATTTATTCACCATTTTAGTTCTTTGTCTGTGGTTTTCTAACATATCCAACTATTTAGTAGCTACACAGTTCCCTCCAAATATGTTCTCCAAGGGAAATAACAGAATTATAAGGAAAAGCACCCCATTCACTTGGATTGGGCGCAATATTTTCAAGTTTTTCCTAAATCAAATTCTGAAAAGATGTGTCACAGAGGAGGAATTTTTTGACATCCCTTTTTCCTGCCACGATGGGCTTTGTGAAGGTCACTTTGTAGCCAAAAGGAAAACCTTCAGGGTACTACAAGCTAGTTATTACTAGCCCACTCTCCACTAAGATGTAAGAAGGCATACCAACCAGTGTGATCGACACCAAATAATGGGGAAAACTACTCCTAGGGATGAAATTCCTTTGCAACCTCAAGTGTCTTTTGAGCCATTAGAGAAATGGGGCATGGATTTCAGTGGGCCCATTGATCGTCCATCAAGATAGAAAAGGTACATCATTGTGTGCACTGACTACTTAACAAAGTGGGATGAAACCAAAGCTGTCAAGGTAGCCACTAAAGATAAACTACTTGAGTTCTTCAGGGAGAATGTGTTTTACAAGTTTGGATACCCTAGAGAGCTAGTCGCGGATCAGGGCACTCAATTCACCTCACACATGATTGGGAATCTATATATCCAACATAATATCAAGCACAAGAATTGTATTCCTTACCACCCTCAAGCGAGTGGACAAGTAGAAGTCACCAATAGAGAATTGGAAAGCATTCTGACAAAAGTGGTTAGGAGCAGTAGGAAGGATTTCGCTGACAGTATGGTGGAGGCCACTTAGGCCTACAATAAAACTTGGAAGACAACCACTTGCTTCACCCCTTATGATTTGGTCTATGGGAAGAAGGCCTTACTCACCATTGAGTTTGAGTACAATGCTTTAACGATGGTAGCACAATTGGATCTAGATGTTATAGGGGCACAACAAGAGAGGCTTCTCTAGTTAAATGGGATAGATGAATTTAGGATGCAGGACCTGATGCACGCAGAGGTGACTCAAGTACAAATAAAGTCCTAACATGACAAAAGTATCAGATACAAAATGTTTCAAGAAGGAAATTGGGATCTCTTGTATGACTCCAAGTTCAAAGATTTCAAAGGCAAGTTGATGACTATATTGAAGGCAAGTCAAAGAAAGAGTTCATCAGTAGTATCAGTAAGGTAGTAATGGTGATTTAAGGAATCTCAGGTTCCAGCTCACCAAGTTTTTAAGGATTGTTGAATCTTTGAGAAAAGGAAAATAAAATAGGAGACCTAAGTGAAAACCTCGATGAGGCACATGAGGCTCACTCTTAGGTTTAAAACCTCCTTGAGGCATCCCAAGAGTTAGAAAAAAGAAGAGGAAAAAGAGAAAACTAAAAGACCCTTGGGTGAAAACCTCCTTTAAGGTGCCCAAGGCAGGAAACCAGGATGAAAACCTCCTTTGAGGCAACCTAGTTGTCTTTAAAAAAAAAACGAGAAAAAACAAAAAAATTATAGTAAGGACCTCAAGCATGCCCATTCATAATAATTTTGGCTTTTGCAAGTTTTCAAGAAGATAATGGACACAAAGATCAAAGGGTAGCAAGCCATGCAAAACCCCATTTTTTTCTTCATCCATTTCGTCTCCTCCATGACCCCCATGTTCATTCATCCACACTCATCTCCAAAAATAAAAAGAATCCAAATTTCAGGAAATTCTATGAATTCTACAGGATTTCCTATAGTTACTAGAGGAGTTTCTTGTAGTACTACAAGAAGTCCTGAAAATCTACAAGAAAGGAAGTCCGATTGAAAAATTCTGATGCGGGCCTATTTTGGATGAAAAAAGGGAGGTCATTGACATTACCACATCTCAGCCAATACCCCTGATGACCATGTCACCCTCTATGTCCATCAAAAAAGAAAATCTACTTATAAGAAAAAACAAAAAAAATTAAAAATGAAAAAAAAAACAAAAAGAAACAAGAAACAAAGAAATATCAAAGGGGCATACCACCAACAACCTACCTCACCTAGCACTCCATGGCCACAACTTCCACTCACTCCAATATTTATTCACCCCCAATCATCATAAAGGTCACAAAATTTCAAAAAAAAGGAAACTACAAGATTTCTTGTAGTAGTACTACAAGAAACCCTGTAGCAACCTATCTTGAAGCAGCAACAGGCTCTAGGCCCAACCTTTAGCACCCATGCATTGGAAGAGGAACAACACAACTGCAGGCACTATGGCACCTCTCTAAAGCTCAACAACAACATAGGAAGCCAACACCTACACATCCACAAGAGGACAACCTATCAACAGAATAAAATAAAATAAAAAGAGAGCAATAGAGAAGATTTAGTTGAACCATGAGTAGCACAGTAGAGCGACCCTCCAGCATGCAGCGACAAGGAAAAGGAGGCTACATGTATGTCACCTCATCCACACTCCCTCATAAGTATGAATATGATTAAAATTGTAGGAATATGTAAAAATTTTGTTTTATAAAATAAGGTGGATAATTAACTTGACCACCCTCATCTCGATAACAAAAAGTTAAAGTGCTAGTCAACTCGGCACGTGGCAAGCTCACATCAGAAGGGAATAAATCAAAAAGGTTGTTGAGTTACGTTGAACAGTAGTGGGTGATGATTATGAGGAAGGGTTGCATGATAAATAAAAGTGGGACCAATTATCGAA
Source organism: Pinus taeda (assembly GCA_000404065.3). Classification (NCBI taxonomy): domain Eukaryota; kingdom Viridiplantae; phylum Streptophyta; class Pinopsida; order Pinales; family Pinaceae; genus Pinus; species Pinus taeda. The sequence continues at coordinate 100,542 of APFE031608576.1, forward strand.
AAGGAGAAATACATACTGAGCTAGCCAACATGTCGCTCAATGGAATCCACCATAAATAGAAATATTCCCTAACTTTCATGCAATATATTGTTTATTTGAAGATTTTGAGACATAGGACCCTCTAGAGGAGCCATCGAAAGGAAAATCTAGTCTCGACCATCCTACAGTGAGCATATACAAGAAACACAGAGAAACTACAAGAAACAATGAAGAAATCTAGTCTCGTCATCTTACAGTGAGTAGATACAAGAAAACTACAGGAAACTAGGATGAATGTCAAAAATGTTGTGAGGAGTTGACTAGGGTGAGAAATTCAAGAATTCTCCTCAACAAAGGCATTGTAGTGAAATTATAGTGGCATATCCTTTTTTCTTTCATTTAGAAAAATAAAAGAAATTGTCATTTCTTTCAGTGATTACAATGTGCATAGAGATAGGGAGAATTGTGTGGACGATTGTGTAGAGTAAAAGAACAATTGCATTCATCACCCTGCTAAACTCTAAACCGTCATTACCTGGGGAATCTCTTAAGATCTAGCCACCAAAAATTCATACAAAGAGATTGAGAGAGAGAAAAGATGATAGGAGGTTTCAATAGAAGGGAGCCCACCAAAAGAACTAGAATAGATTAGTGTCCTCCTTTGGTAGAAATCTTTACAAGGAACCAATGGTTGGGATTATTTGAGTTACTTAGGGGATATGATGATGATAATGCTAGGGAATTTGCAGTGTCACTTATACCTTTAACTATAGTCAGTACCACTATTGTAGTGAGGAGAAAAGAGGATAAAACTATAAACACTATTGCCAATAAGAAATTTTTCTTGGAAGGAGAGGAACGAATTGAGGAAAAAAATGAGATTAGAAGGGGGAGAATTCCATATCCTTCGGATGAGGTATGCTATCAGATTCTCAAGTATGTTTCTTGTGAGGGTAGGCTCAATATAGTCTATGGTTGCTAGTTGAGACTCCTCCAAGAGCTGATATTTGGAGAATAGTTACCCCCACATAGAAGACTTTGTGTGCCTTACTTATTTTTGTAAGCAATAATAGACATTAGCATCAAAGTACAAGAAGGGAAGGATCAACAATTGGCACATCATGGACTGGTCAAGCTCATACTAGATGTTTGCCTAAACAACTTAAGAATCCTTATTATGTGGTCAACATTTGAAGAAATGGACAAAGAAGATTCAATTTAAGCCATTGAGTATGAAAGAGATCCTACTTCTAGTGGTGAAGAAGATGGAAAAGAGCCTAAAGAAGAGGAAGAAGAGTCTGAAGAAGAGCAAGAAAAGCCTAAAGAAGAGGACCATGAAGAAGAAGAAGAAGATCCTAAAGAAGAGGAGGCAGAAATAAATGAGGCAGAGGATGAAAACGACAACATGGAAGAAGAAGAAAAGGATGAATCAAGTCTTGAAATACATAGCAAGGAAGGAGAGGAATCCCCAAGAATGTCTCCAGAACCCATGGAGAAGGAGGTAGCTCATGCCTTATCTACTCTAAGTACACCTATAAAATCAAAAGGAAAGAGGCAGAGGCATACTCCCCTATATTTTAGAACAAGGAGGAGGAACATGATAAAACAAGGGATACGTAAAAAACCTACCAAGGCTCCTATAGTCATTGAGGACTCATCAAAAGGAAAATAGAAGTTAGTCCCTCTAGAAATGACAGGTTAAGAGAGCACATCACAATAGGTTTCCCCAAGGTCACCAATCACCTTTGTTAGGAGGCCCATCTCTAGGTCAACCTCAACAAAACAAACTAAAGAACCTTTGACCGCTTTTAAAAAAGGGAAAGGCCTCCTACATGAAATATAGACAAGCCTACAGGAAATAAAGAAATTCCTATAGGAAACTCTATCAAAACTATAGGAATCACAAAAACAAGAGCAGGAAGGACAACAGGGGCAAACGAGAGGAAAAGAGACAACACAAGTACAAGGGTAGACATATAGTCATGAGATAGTAAAGGGAGAGTCTCGGGAAATACAACAACCTAGCCCACAACAAAACCTCATCTCCTATTACAGATTCATTGAGGGAGGGAGAGTAATACCACAAAATTTTTCCATCCCTCTATTCTTTGAGCTTGAAAAGGAGAGAGCAAGGACACATTTCTAGATGAAAATTTCTAAATCAAAAAGTGTAGAGGATGTGGGCCATATGGAAGAAAAGCTACTAGAGATGGGTAGAGAGTTGAGGAGGATAAGAGACAGGGAAAGAATGATGAAATCTCAACTAGAGGTTAAGAACACATGGCTGAGGAGGCAAGTATAGGAAAAAGAGAGCCAATTGGAAACTATGACAAGTAGAAATGGAGGCTCTCCAGTGCAGGATGCCAATAAAATCATATGCCTTATACCTCAAAGAACAATGGTTGATGTTTAAGATAAAAACCCTCGTACAATGAGGAACTATGCCTTTCCAAGAGTATAAGAAGTTCATTAACCTCTATGATAAAAGGACAATGGAGGAAATGGTGAAGATACCTGAATTATACCTACATAACTTGGCCCTAATGGATTTGAATGTGTGTGGTCCCAATCTAGAGCTAGGGGACTTACAACTGATGGCCTTTGCATCATGGATGAGTCATGAGGAGGCTAAGACTAAGGAATTAAAAATCATATTGGAAAGAGAAGAAACAGAGTCCATTTACATCAGAGTAGAGCAAATCAACCCCATGGTTATCATTAGGACCCACAACCTCATATTTAGTGATCCCCACCTTCCACCAAGATTCCTAGCCACACAAGAGCAAGCAAACACTCATTTTGAGGACACTTTGAGATTGCTAGTTGATGAAATCTAGAAAGAATGCCAAAGTAGCTGGAACACCCTACCCTATAGCCTATTGATCACAGAGTATCATTCCCCTAAAAGGATGAGGGATGCACTAGAAAGAACTCAATTGTATAAGAGGGCAATGCAGAGGTTGAAAACTAGCTAGATTGGCTTGAAACTCAGTCCACCATTGCTATTGGGTATGTTACAAGGAATAAAGGAAGAAGAAGAAATAAACTAGTGGGAGGAAATAAAAAAGCATGAAAGATTTTATCCACAAGAAGATGATGCTACAATAGAGGCATGAATGCCAAGTAGGCCATAAAATCAATGCAAGACATGGACATAGATTGAGTTGCTTAGAGGATGAGCAACACTTTTAGTATGGGGGTGATGATGAGGCTCATCAATGGGTAAATTATATGGACATTAGTTCCAATCTCTAGGTTATTAAAATCAAATTTTCTCACATTTCTTTAATTGTGTTGTTATATTTTTCTTAATGAGAAGGGTAAAGATGAGATGTCATATCTTGTGGTCTAATGTGAATTGATTGCAAGTTTTGGAGCTAATTTTGGCTAACTAAAGTGCAAGAACTGAAAGTATGTAAGAAAGAGGGATTTTAGGAGTTTGGATCTCCCTCCTTTACTCGTCACTCACTCGAAGGTTCCTCCACCATATCTCATTAGCTCAAAGTTATAAGAAATCGAGATCATTGGCAGCGAAGCCATTGAAAGTTCAAGACTACTTGATCTTTGGTTTGGGAGCCAAGCATCCCTAAATTTAAGGAAGTTGCTGGTAGTTTCAATTGCATAAATAAGAAGTTCTAGAGCCTCATTAGGATTCAACTTTTTTTGTTACAGACAAGAGCCATTTTCAGGCTAAGACATTTTTATTGATGAATCTTATGTATTTTTGACATTTTAACGAAAATGAGAAGCATTCCATTGATACAGAACTGAGTTGACTCAAAAGGCTGAAGCTCTTAGGTTAGGGCCCAACCCTAGTAGCAGAGGTTCCTCTTCTTGTACATGTATGCTTAGATTACACTCATCGTTAGTTGTTGAAGTGATTTTGGTTTTGTTAATTTGGAAGTATTTGGATGATTAGTTAGTTTTGTTCCATTTGTATATAGTTGATCCATGGTATCATAGTGAGAGAAGACACTCCTGAAAATCTTGTGGTAGTGGATTTCACCTCATCTCCCTTATAGGAGCATGACTTTAGGGTTGCATTCACATAACCCAAAACCAAATTTCTTACTTTACTATGTGATCTAGGGTTTCTTGATGAGTAGGTCACTCTCCTTGAGCTTCTTAGGATGATTTTCAATTATTATTTATGATCTCTTAAGTTTTCCATTGGTTTCAAAGCACTTCCATTCATGGACTTAGCCACTAGATTGTAATAACTATGTTTTCCTCCATTTAATAAATATTTCCCATGTATAAATGAATTTGTGGATAAATGAAGACAAGAATCTATGTTATTGGTGAAGCTTCTAATTTGAAGGAAGACCTGATCTCATTTTCCTCACCCAAGCCTTAGCCACCCATGTTGCCAAAGTCCACTAAACCCTAAATTTGAATTCTTGTTTTGTAAGAAAAAATATCATTTCCATTGAGCAAATCCAACCATCTTGAAGCATATGATTGAACCCTTGAGAGTTTTCACCTCCTACATGCCTTATTCCCCCATCAGATACCTTTCCCACACTTCATTCCTCCTTCCCTACCATCTCCTAAGATTTTGGCGTGTTTCCTCAAGTAAAACATTGCATAGTGTAGTAGAACTAGGACATCCTATAGTAGTACTACAGGAAACCCTGTAGCAGCATTTTCCTAGCTTGAATTTTGCAAAATTGTCCTATAAGATTAGATTAGGCCTCCACTTGGTTTCCACACCCTTAAGACAATCCAAAACTCTTTCTCCATACTTGTCTCCCCTGCCAAATAACAAGTGAAGATTAGGATTTGCATTCATAAAATGAAAATATAAAAGAAAAAAAAAACCTTTTTCTACGATTTCTAAATTAGCACATGCATGTCGTAGTTATAATACTCCATAGATCATATTCCATGCTTAGTTAGTTTACATCATCACATGTTATAAACAAGGTTAATCTAGATTTCTTTTGCAAGCAAAATGCGCAAATGAGTAGTTAGATTATTTCATGTCATTTTATAAGAATTTTCAATTCAATATTTCATTTCTTGAAGTAGGAAGCATTCATTTTCTTTAATTAAGGACAATTTTTCCTTCTCCATTTGGTAGTCAAACTTATTCTATTCAATAGAAGAATGGTTTGAGAAAGGCTAGTGCTCTATCGCCCACAATAGAAGAATGGTTGTAGACCATTACATATGCTGTTTGTATAGCACTTTCATCTCCAAGTTTTTATGAACCCTGATTTGATGAAGTAAAGTTGGTAGCCCTAGGAGTTGCAGCAGTCTTACTGCAATAGTTGCGCTCATCAATTGGCACACAAAGTTTTTTATATTAATCAGATATAACACACTTTGTTAAACTAAGGAAGATTTTTTCAACAATTAATGATCCATGGTTCAAACAAAATCTAGGAAATCCATAATGTTTTGTTAGTTCAAACAATTATCCCAACAAATCGAAGCATCTAATCAAATAAAAATTAAACCATTTAATCAATTATTCCATGAACTGACCCATCAATCATCCAATCAACTATTGTTTAGTTAAGAATTTACTAAATGGTTTAGAGATTTGATAAATCAATTATTTAGCTCTTCTTCTAACCAACTCGTTAACTAACCAGTCTATCATCTCATTCACTACATTGCTAGTGTACTTAACCGATTATATCTAGAAGGCATGTGATGAATTAACATAATATAACTTCTTAAAATATAATAGCTGGGTGTGTGATTCATTCAGGCCGACATGTCATTTCATTTCATTGTGCAAGAAACCCAAATTTTGAGGGTGGTTGACTCCTTTTGGATGGGCATCTGCATTCCAACTCAAGTGTCGAGGGACCACCTCAAATGTGTCATGCCAATTCGAGAACTAGATTTTGGCGATGCTTTTTGACCACCTTGGGCATCGCTTGAGCTACCATTCAGGTGCTCTCACCAACATCTCAGCTCGGCAAGGATGGATCAATGGCTTTGGTGCTTAGCTGAAATGGATGGCACTTGGGAAGCTAGGGGAATTATATCCTCCACCACCATGATTCATTTCCATACTTGTAAATCCCATCACCTCTTGTTGTATCTTCCCCTTGTAATAAAAGATCTCTTTCTACCATCTCTCAAATGAATCTCTTGTCTCATATTTGTCCTCATTAGGGGAATTCTTCCAATGCACAAATTATTCTCTCATGTTGTTATTTCTGACTCTTGTAGTCCTATAGGAAACTATCTACTTATGCCCTAACAAAGGATGATAACCAATAGATATTGTTCCACACAATGTCTCTTCTCTGTAAGGCTTGTCTATTTCTAACCAACATGGTTGTAAGTAAATCAAATGAAACATTAGATGGAAGGCCCATAAGTAAGATGGAAAAACTAACTTATAGGCTACTCCTCCAATTCTTTCAATCACTTTGAATGGACTCTAAATAATATTAATCAAGGGCTTTTACATCCCTTTTGGTGATGGGAACTACTCAATTTTCATCCTAATGAAAAATCTATCACCCATAATAAAATATACATCTTTTCTATCTTTTTCTGACCACTTCTTAATCCTTTGTATTATCTCTATGACGTTATCCTGACCAAATCTATGTTATCCTCATAGCATTCCAAGAATATCAAGGCCAAAGGAATTCTCCCATAGAATCCCTACATAATTATGTGAGGTGCAATAGCCATATTCCGATTGACTAAATTGAACAAACTATAATCTGTTACTGAACTATTTTGAAGGTTGTAGCTAAACTGTGTTGCCTCCAACATATCATTCCGATTCTCCTGATTGACTCTCACAAAATGTCTCAAATAATCCTCTAACGATGAGTTGATGTTATCCATCTATTCATGTTCATATATATGGAAACTAAAAGTAAGCAACAACTCAGTCCCCACAAGCTTAAACAACGAGGTCCAAAATTACATTGTGAATGGTGTATATCTATCTGACATAATGCTCAAATGTAATCCCCAATACTTCACCACATACTTGAAGAACTTTAATGCTACCTCCTCATATCCACATGGTACCTTCATTGACAACGACATGACATACTTGGACAAATAATCCACAACAACCATTACCCTATTAAGAACCTGAATGATAGGTAGTTGAGATATGAAGTCCATCAACACACTTCCCCATGGTCTATCTAGAGTTAGTAAGGGCTACAATAGTCATCCACGAAATCTAGTTTCTAGTTTTTCATGCTCACAAACAATCAAAGTCTATACATACTCCTCCAGAACATGCCTTATATGCTCCCAAAACTAGCGCATCTCTAGTAATGCTAGATTTCTATGTTTTCTTGGGTGGCGAATGCAAGGAAAGTCATGAGACTCCTTCAAGAGTAGCTTAAAGAGCCTAATTGACTTAGGAACATAGATATGATCACCGAATAATAGGGGACCATAAAAAATGTATAATCTTCTAGTATTCCCTTCCTTCATCTACTTCAAAATGGTATCTGCTAATGTTTTTGTCTCCAAACCTACATGAATCTTCGTCTGCAACTCCTCATCTCATCTGCATCTAAATCTCTCCTGACATAGGTAGGTATTCTTCTTCCTCTATTCAAAATAAATATTGCATTCTACTATAGTCATATATAACATTATTTAGCTTCCCCAACCTATACTTTATCATCACATCAAACTGTGTTATAATGTCTTACTAATGTTCTTGATTTACTAACAATCTAGGCTAAGATTCAAAGTGACACATCAAAATGTTAGCTATCTCGACCAAAGAACGTATTTTAATCAAATAATGCCTCCACACATTAAGATAGTGGATAATTGTTGTGATTTCCTTCTCATGAACGTGACATCTTATCTCTCTACCTTGCAAGTTCTTGCTCTCATATGCTACTAGGTGTTTATATTGTATCAAAATACCCTCAATGGAGAAACATGTAGCATTTGTATGTACCTCAAAATATCACTCAGAATCCCTAAACTTTAATTTCAGTGTTTTCACCATATTTTTCTTCATCTCATCAAATGGCTTATTGTTATGGACATATTTGGGCACTGCAACCCCAATCACATATGTCCATAAACCAAGGGCTTGTAAACCCCTAAAAGTGTTGTTTCATTCCTTAAAGGATCCAGGTCAACTGATTACATCATTTCGAAGAAGTTCTCCATGAAAAACTACTCAGAACTGGTCAAAACTAGACCATCTCACCTGCTCCATGGTCAGGGTGCGATGCATCTCACCTATTGCACACAGGGGGTGCAATGCATACTAGAAATCCCTTCTATAGGGTGTGATGGGCGAGAGTAGACAAATGGCAGAGGCAGTTTGCTAGGTGGAAACCCAAAGAATATTTTAGAAGCTACTCATATGAGACTTGCCTCTCAGAATTCGCTCAGGGATGAGTAAGAGATCATGAAATATCCAAGTGGAACAAAGAACTATTAGAGAAATGACAGTAATAAAAATCCTAGAAGCTAACTCACCCGCCCGTAAATATCTATATATGGATCCCTTATCCTAGAGACCTAAAAGGATGGAATTTTGTATTTTGTAAGGAAGTGCTATTGGTTTCTCTATGAAACATTGTATTGTTGGGTGATCTAGCTTTTCATGAGGTGAAGATGGCTTTCAGGCTAGGAGGATGGCGTTGGATCAGACAACTTGGTTGTAATCCTCTCTTCTACTACTTCTATCAATAATGCTATTTACATTTTCCTCCATATTCTTGTATATTTCTGAATCTTGTATTGGTATATGTATTTGTATGGTTAATATAAATCTAATCCTATATTTTTCATGGTTATAGATCTCTATGCTTGATGGTATTATGCTTCTTTGACTCTACAGGTGTTCTTTGAAGTGAGAGAAGTGAGGAAGGAGTGGTGAAACTCTATCAAAGGAGGGAGGAAACAAGCAATGAACCAAGCGAAAGACTGAGGTTGGTGTTATCACCTAAATCCGCCTTAGGCTGAAGGAAGGAAAAATTCAGGGTAACCACAAACCACGCTCACTCTACTAGCTAGCCCTACTAGAACCGGAGAGGGCTCTCTCTGAGTCACGCTTAGTGAATAAATAAACGAAAAGGCCTGAGATGACTTATAGTGAAATATTTATCTTAGGCTAGTAAGTGAAAATGAATTCAAGGAGTGATTTTTAAGAATGACTGTGTTTCTGGGATGGTATGGGACCAATGGACCTCAATGAAAAAATAACTTAATACAAAGGCACGATTACTTCGTGAGGCAAGATAGGAGGAAAGCCTAGCAATTTAGTTTAAGATAGTGTGGAATAGAGAGATTGATTTAAGAGGGTGAAAAGGGTATGGACAACATGAATCCTTTTCAACAGAAGAATGAACACTGAACATGAAATTTTCCCACAAGCAGAGCAATCAAATTGAATTCTACCTTAGCTAACTCAGAAAACTTCACTGGAAATGAATATGAAATGAACTATGAAACATAACAAGATACATATGAAACATAAGAGACACATTTTCTACACTCACAACAACATGAATCTCATGAAACAGAGCCACTTCCTTTCATTAATCCTCTGTAAAAGATATACAATGCAGAAACATAGTTTCTTTCCCACAGTCTCCCAGAAGTTATAAGCCAACCAACCCTTTGAAAATGGTTTGCATACAATATATAAAATGTTACATGAAGAGATAAAATGCCCAAGGGTTTGGGAGTTACTCTAATCATTACAAAATGAACGTGGAGAGCCAAACACCAACTACAGGTGTAGCGCCACAAACATGACAAATGGCTTGGGTGGCCCTTTGCCTTCCTTTGCCACTTGGATCACTAAGCATCTAGAGTGAAAATACTTACAATACTGCCTTAGGTGCCAAAATACGGAAGTGTATATGAGTGGACTCACTTGCAAAATGTCGGGAAGTGAAATTTCGCGAAATAAAGGCATGCTGGCCCTTTTCCCTATATGTGTCGTGCCCCTTTCCTGTATGTATCTCGCCACTTTGAGGCCAGTTTTGAGGCACTTGCTGGAGTCCAAAATGTGCCCAAGTGTGCTCGTTGGAAATATTTTCTTGTCTACTTTCCAACCCAAGTGGAATGTTTGAATTTAGTGCTAATTCCCCCCCCCCCCAAATATTCATTCTTCCAAGACTGCTTCCTGTGTGTCAAAATAGGGGCAGTGAGGCCATTTTTGAGTGTTTTTTTTCCCTTTTGGTGTCCAAGATCTTCTCCAAATTTCTTGCTCCATCTGCCAGTAGTCATGATTTTGCATGCTGAATCCAAAAATTCAAACCATTTCTTATTTGGAGCTCCCAATATTATGCGTCGCGCCGGTGGCACGACGTGTATAGAGAAAAAACCTGTGTTTGTGCCAAAAAATTCTCATGCGACCAAAATTGTCCCAAATTTCTTGAAATTTAGGCTGGAGGTTCTCTATGGAGTACTATGATGTGCCAAGGAAGCTTCAGCCAAGATTCGAAGCCAATCTTGCTCTTTTGCGTCTTTTGCTTCTTTGCTCAATTTGGCCTTCAAGCTCCTTATCTGGGCCTTTGCACTCATACCTCACACTTGAAGTACTTCATGATCAATTTCATGAGTGAAGCATACTCATATTTCAAATGTATAAATGGAAAGACTCTTGTGAGCTGACTCAAGAATCTGGCCTTAATGTAAGGCTCATAGTGTTGTCTATCCACCTTCTTCTTCTTATGCCACTATTCTCCAACATTTGGTATGCCTGTTGCCACTGAGATAGTTTCGGCTGTCAATGCGAAGGTGACCCCAGCCAAGATAGACTGACCTCCATGTAGATGAAGCACAAATAAACGGGCCAACTCATGATGAACTTTGACATTTTTCACCCTTTGACAAAATTCGAAACATGATAGGTGCTGGAAGCATGACATGGAAAAAGGGCATGCTTGTAACTCAGTGAGGGTAGTGGGTTCATCCCTGACATGTTTTCCGCTCTTGTGGTGTCTCATGGGAGCCTAATCTTCTAAGGATTAGTAACTCTGTGTCTCCCTCTTATACTCAGACGAATGCTGTGATTGCATGATTGCAATGCGGACTGTGATTAGGTTGCCTCTTTGATGATGGTGTGAGGCTAGGTGTCTTTATAATATATGTTACCAAGGGGAACAATGAAACAGGGATTGTTAGGAAGGGAGTAATGAAATGGGGATTGGGTTTATAAGGAGAACGTTTTTAGGGAGATGGGAGGAGTTTGGGTATTTTGATGGGGTATGGTTTTGTGGTTTTAATTGAGCAATAGGAGGAGGGGAAAGGGAATATGATTTTGGTGGTGTTAGGGTAGTGATAATAGGGAAAAAATGACATAGGGGAATGAGGGAGAGGGGTAGGGTAGGAAAAATAACCTTGGCAGCAACAACGCTATTACACAACCCTAGCAAAATGGTTTTTCTTTGGTGTCTTCTTGTGTTTGCTTTATGGAATGTTTTTGCATTCAATCACCGGAAAAAACCCACCATATCTTTATCAAATTTGTTGCACAAGTGAGTTTGAGAGCCTACCTTGTAATTAGAGGGGCTTCACAAAATATTTGAGGGATTTTTGGCACATTTTGGGCGTTTTGTCTCTGTGCGCCGCGCCCCTGTCTCTGTGCGCCGCACCCTGGTTATATGTGCTGTGCTCTTCCTACTGTGCGTCCTGCTTTTTCCGGAAGACGTTTTGAGGCCTTCTCGGTGTCCAAATTGAGTGTGGGATAGCTTGTGGGAAAGGTCTTTGAGTCTACTTTCCAACCCAACCAGACGTTTTCAATTTGGAGTTCATTTTCCCTATCAAAAACCAAATCTCCCATGACTGGTCAAAATGTGCCAAATGAGGCTGCCTAAAGGCAGGGTGCTGATGCAGTGAACTTTGGAATGCCTTCCTCAACTACAAACTAAGCTCATGATATCTCTTTGGAAATAAATTTGTCTCTAGTTATCATTTGACTCATCAAGCAAGTCATTTGACCAACCAAGCTAGGAGAAAACTTGATTTTCCCAAGGTCACTTCAGAGGTGCATCAATTCTCCCGAGGCGATTGTATTTTTGGAATTTCTCCAAAACCATGACACATGCGTAAAAGGTGAAGGATTTTTTTCTTCCTTGGCATGTGGTGGACAAAAACCTTTCTCATCATTCCAAAATTCATCTTTTACTGCTCAGAAACATCATTTGAGTAAAACCTACCCCAATGTGTGGAACAAGAGATTTGTCGAAATCAAGCGAAATGAAGAGGATAGGTGGCTTCTAAATTCTTGGAAAAATTCTTGGAAGTAGGGAGGGATGTTAAGAAGTAAGGTAAAGTGGAATTTGAAATATTGAGTGAGGGGAAGAAGTCCAAAAAGGCAAAACATAGGTCCAACCTAGAAAATTGCCAGGTTGTAGCAAGAAACTAGTGTTTGTGCGAAAATGAGGAATTTGGGGGATCTCAGTAATGGGAAGTTTTTGATAAGGTACTTTAAGGATAGGAGAAGGTGTATGAACATTGGGATACAAGTTTTTTCGATGATTTGAACGTGCAAGAGAAATTGCCTTCAAAACCCTAAGAGAGGGAAATGACCATACCTAGGCGCGACTAAAGCATGAACAAGGTGTAAAATGAACCAGTGGAACTTGACATGATAATGAAAACCCTCTGAATGATGGTAGACTCAGCTAAATAGTGACATAGACCGACATCTGGAAAACTCTGAAAGGAGTGAAAGCAAACCCTAGACCTAATGCCTAGTGACAAAATTTTACTTGAAGACTCACTGAAATGATAAAATTTGACCTTGACAACTTAAAATCACTTGTGTAAGAGCATGTTTGATCACTGGAGGAAGGCTACAAAGACTGACACTAACATTGGCTCCAATGGGGGATGGTAGTTCCTTGGAGGTGCCAAGAATAGCAGATCTCTCGAAGAGCTAGATAGTGCCTTTTTTCCATTAGGCTATGGAGTCATTATTTCAACAAACCACACAAGACTCTGACTCATTTACTGACTGAAACCTGACTCATACTGACTTAATTATGAAACCAACATGACTAAAAAAATGACTCAATGCAAAAGGAAATGACTCATGACTAACTTAACTAAAACAAAGAGTTGAAACTTATTCAATGGCAGCAGTCCATCAAGATTTCGAGGGTTTCAAATCATGATGGCGACCACCCACATATTGATGCCATATGTACAACCATGTGTAATATGTCTTCCAATGTAACCACTCAAGTAGATGCCTCCTTGATTGATTGTCCTGATTAGATCTTCTGGTCCACAACAGATACTGGTAACTGGGCATCCAAAAATACAGTCGACCATGATCTCCTTCATCACTGAATACTGCAATAATGACCTTCACTGCTGATTGTGACAGATTTTCCATTGGATCATGAAAAACATGAAGATTTACCTCCTGCTGAGGAAACAAGATGTCTTTTTCTTTTGATTCTGATCTTCCTTCATAATGTACTTAAGAAAAAGTATGTTCCTGGTCCTCAAAAAATTTTGAACAAGCGGATGAGCAGATTTCCTCTTCAAATAACACTTCAAAACATGAAACATATGAGGAAGAATCTGAAATGGAATCCATAATGGTCTGGTTGGCTATAGTCTAAATATATTTATGATCATCTTGACATGAGATGACAGCCAGATTCTCATCTTGTTCTTTATGAACTGACTGGATTACCTCTTCATGAAGGCTTTGCTGTGATGACATGAGAACATTTGGACCCAAAAACTTGTCTTCTTCATCCCAGATTATTTGAGCAGCCGAGTTCTCTTTCATGGGACTTAGTACAAGGTTTTCTTTGTCATCACAATCTAAATCTACATCTGAAATGGCTATCTTAACATTATCACATTCTGAATTTGAAACTTGATTTCTCTGCACGCTGTCTTCTTCTATGGACCAATCTGAAACGACACTTTTTCTTTCATCATTTTCAGCCATATGGAAATCTTCAACCTGCTGATCTATAAAGTTGTTCATCGGCCTATCATCCCTTTCAAAAGAGGAACAAGTTTCACCAACACTTTCTTCACCATGTTTGCACTGCAAATCTGCTTTAGCTTAAGCTAGAACATGACCGTGCAAGACTTGATCTATCTCGTCTTCAGACAAAGGAGATAAGTCCTTTTGTTTCCTTTTGCTCAAAATATGATTGTCTTCAATGTTTTCAAGTGAAGGTGTATACAAATTTTCCTCATACCGCTGATCCATTTGATGTAATTCATGTTGACTATCAAGAGGCAAAACTCCTTCATCTTCCACCGTAGAAAGATATTGATTCTGCTGCAAAGTTTCCTAAGCATCTTGATCGGACTCCTAAAGTTTCTCTTCATGTTGCTGAAATGGATTCTCGTACAAGGCCTCCATGATCTCACCATCCATAAAATTATTGTCCTCATAATATTTTTCAAGGCTTTCAATAAAACAATCAGCGTATTTGCAATAGTCGTGAACTAGATTCAATGATATATAAGAGTCTTTATATCTTTCAATGAATAGGGCATGAAAATCCTTTAGACAGTAAATACAAGCAGTGGAAAAATTTTCATACCAAGATTGGGCCTCACCTTCCAGAGTGGCCATGAATATCTTCATTAAGAAATCTTCAGAAAAATCAACCTTCAACTTGTGAATATGCATGTGTAATTGTAATAGATGTAAAGCAACGTCCTTCTTACCATCATCTTTAAACGTAGGTAGATTCCTTGACAAATTTACCTTTGGAATTTTATTTGGAAAGCCTGGAATGTGATCTTGGCTCATGGGAGCGTATCTTCTTACAATGCACTCCATTTTAAAAACCTCAAAGCTACTGATCTCTCGGTAGTGGAGTCACCATGAAGCACCAGTTGCTGGATTCTTCAGTGAAAGGGGTCGCCAGGTGAATGATTTCAGCTGTCTTCTTATGTCTGATCATTGTTCACCATAAACCATCAAACCTGAGCTTGATAGATGTAATGGGGCAAAACAATCTTCAAGCAAACCATTTTCTTCCCCAGCAGAGTCGCCACTATGTTATCACCTAAATACGCCTTAGGCTAAAGGAAGGAAAAATTTAGGGTAACCACAAACCATGATCAGTGTGGTAGCTAGCCCTACTAGAACAGGAGACGGCTCTCTCGAGTCACACTCAGTGAATAGATAAACAAAAAGGCCTGAGATAAATTACAGTTAAATATTTATCTTAGGCTAGTAAGTAAAATGAATTCAGGGAGTGATTTTTATGAATGACTGTGTTTCTGGGATGGTATGGGACCAATGGACCTCAATGAACAAAGAACTTAATACAAAGGCACGGATTAGATTGTGAGGCAAGATAGGAGGAAAGCCTAGCAATTTAGTTTAAGATAGTGCAGAATGGAGAGATTGATTTAAGAGGGTGAAAAGGGCATGGACAACATGAACCCTTTTCAATAGAAGAATGAACAATGAACATGAAATTTTCCCACATGCAGAGCAATAAAATTCAATTCTACCTTAGCTAACTTAGAAAACTTAACTAGAAATGAATATGAAATGAACTATGAAACATAACAAGATACATATGAAACATGAGAGACACATTTTCTACACTCACAACCACATGAATCTCATGAAACAGAGCCATTGCCTTTCATTAATCCTCTGTAAAAAATATACAATGTAGAAACAGAGTTTCTTTCCCATAGTCTCCCAGAAGTTAGAAGCCAACCAACCCTTTGCAAATGGTTTGCATACAATATATAGAATGTGCCATGAAGAGATAGAATGCCCAAGGGTTGGGGAGTTACTCAAATCATTACAAAATGAAGGTGGAGAGCCAAACAAGAGCTACAGGTGCAGCGCCACAAACATGACAAGTGGCTTGGGTGGCCCTTTTCCTTCCTTTGCCACTTGGATAACTGACCATCTGCAGTGAAAATACTTATAAAACTACCTTAGGTGCCGCAAAACTGAAGTTTATATGAGTGGGCTAACTTGCAAAAAGTCAGGAAGCGAAATTTCGTGAAATAGAGGCATTCTGGCCCTTTTTCCTATATGCGTCGCGCCCCTTTCTTGTATGCGTCGCGCTACTTTGAGGCCAGTTTTCAGGCACTTTCTGGAGTCCAAAATGTGTTCCGGTGTTCCTGTTGGAACTCCTATCATGTCTGCTTTCTAGCCTAAGTGACATTTTTGAATTTGGAGCTCATTTGCCACTCCAAATATTCATTCTCCCAAGACTGCTTCTTGTGGGTCAAAATAGGGGCAGTGAGGCCATTGTTTAGTGTTTTTTTCCCTTTTGGTGGCCAATATCTTCTCCAAATTTCTTGTTCAATGTGCCAGTAGTCATGATTTTGCATGCTGAATCCAAAAATGCAAACCATTTCTCATTTGGAGATCCCAATCTTATTCATCGCGTCGGTGGCATAGCGCGTATAGACAAAAAACCTGTGTTTGTGTCAAAAAATTCTCAAGCGACCAAAATTGTCTCAAATTTCTTGAAATTTGGGTTGGATGTTCTCTATGGAGTGCTATGACTTTTCAAGGAAGCTTCAACCAATATTCGAAGCCAATCTTTCTCTTTTTCCTCTTTTGCCTCTTTTGTTGCTTTGCTCAATTTTTCCTTCAAGCTCCTTATCCGGGCCTTTGCACTCATACCTCACATATGAAGTACTTCATGATCAATTTCATGAGTGGAGCATACTCATCTTTCAAATATCTAAATGGAAAGACTCTTGTGAGCTAACTCAAGAATTTGGCCTTAATGTAAGGCTCATAGTGTTGCCTATCCACCTTCTTCTTCTTATGCCACTGTTCTCCAACATTTGGTATCCCTGTTGCCACTAAGATAGTTTTAGGTGTCAATGTGAAGGTGACCCCAGCCAGGATAGACTGACCTCCATGTAGATGAAGCACAAATAAATGGGTGAACTCATGATGAACTTTGACATTTGTCACCCTTTGACAAAATTCAATACATGATAGGTGTTGGAAGCATGACATGGGAAGAGGGCATGCTTGTCACTCAGTGAGGGTAGTGGGTTCATCCCTGACATGTTTTCCATTCTTGTGGTGTCTCCTACGAGCCTGCGCTTCTAAGGATGAGTCACACTGTCTCTCCCTCTCATACTCGGACGAATGTTGTGATTACATTATTGCAATGCGGACTGTGATTAGGCTGCCCCTTTGATGATGGTGTGAGGGTAGGTGCCTTTGCAATATCTGTTACCAAGGGGAACAATGAAACATGGATTGTTAGAAAGGGAGTAATGAAATGGGGATAGGGTTTATAGGGAGAACTTTGTTAGGGATATGGGAGGATTTTGGGTATTTTGATGGGGTAGGGTTTTGGGGTTTTAATTGAGCAATAGGAGGGGAAAGGTAATATCATTTTGGTAGTGTTAGGGTAGTGATAATAGGGAAAAAATGACATAGGGGAATGAGGGATAGGGGTAGGGTAGGAAAAATAACCTTGGCAGCAACAACACTGTTACACAACCCTAGCAAAATGGTTTTTCTTTGGTGTCTTCTCGTGTTTGCTTTATGGAATGTTTTTGCATTCAATCATTGCCAAAAACCCACCATCTCTTTATCAAATTTGATGAACAAGTGAGTTTGAGAGCCTACCTTGCAATTATAGGGGCTTCAAAAAATATTTGAGGGAGTTTTGGCACGTTCTAGGCATTTTGTCTCTGTGTGCCGCGCCCTTGTCTGTGTGCGCCGCGCCCTGGTTATATGCGCCACGCTCCTCCTCCTGTGCATCGCACTTTTTCCGGAAGACGTTTGGAGGCCTTCCCTGTGTCTAAATTGAGCATGGGATAGCTTGTGGGAAAGGTCTTTGAGTCTACCTTCCAACCCAACCAGAATGATGAAATTTGGAGTTCATTTTCCCTATCAAAAAGAAAATCTCCCAAGACTGGCCAAAATGTTCCAAATGAGGCTACCGAAAGGTAGGGTTTTGTTGCAGTAAACCTTTGTATGCCTTCCTCAACTCCAAATTGAGATCATAATAGCTCTTCAGAAAGAGCTTTGTGTCTAGTTATTGTTTGACTCATCAAGAAAGTCATTTTAGCAACCTAGCTAGGAGAAATCTTGATTTTCCCAAGGTCACTTCAGAGGTGCGTCAATTCTCTTGAGGCAATTGTATTTTTGACATATCTCCAAAACCATGACACATGTGTAAAAAGTGAAAGAGGTGTTTCGTCCTTGGCATGCTGTGGACAAAAACTCTCTCCATTTTCCCAAATTCATCTTTTATTTCTCAGAAACATCATTTGAGTAAAAGCTACCTCAATGTGTGGAACAAGAGATTTGTCAAAATGAAGTGAAATGAAGGGGATAGGTGGCTTCTAAATTCTTGGGAGAATTCTTGGAAGTAGGAAGGGATGTTAAGATGTAGGGGAAAGTGGAATTTCAAAGATTGAGTGAGGGGAAGAAGTTCAAAAAGGCAAAACACAGGTCCAACCTAAAAAATTATCAAGTTATAGCAAGAAACTAGGGTTTGTGCGAAAATGAGGAATTTGGGGGATCTTAGTGATGGGAAGTGTTTGATAAGGTACTTTAAGTATAGGTGAAGGTGTATAAACATCAGGATACAAGTTTTTCCGATGATTTGACTATCCAAGAGAAATTTCCTTCAAAACCCTAACAGAGCGAAATGACCTTACCTAGGCGCAACTCAAGAATGAACAAGGTGTAAATGACCTGGTGGAACTTGACATGATAATGAAAACCCTATGAATGATGGTAGACTCAGCTGAATATTGACATATATCAACATGTGGACAAATCTGAAAGGAGTGAAAGCAAACCCTAGACCTAAAGCCTAGTGACGAAATTTTACATGAAGACTCACTGAAATGATAAAATTTGACCTTGACACCTTAATATCACTTGTGTAAGAGCATGTTTGATCACTGGAGGAATGCTACAAAGATTTACACTAACAGTTGGTACTCTCTACTTCTCTCTCATCTACTCTCATAAAGGAAAACACAACTTTGCTTTGTTTGTTCTAAGATAGCTATCCATCTTAGTGGGACTAGCAGCTCTGAATGGACACTAGTTTTCTGGATAACAAAATGGTGACTCCACTAGGGAGAAAATAGTTTGATTGGTAATTACTGTTTTCTGCTTTATAAACTACAGGCGGAGCCTGAAGTTAAGCCAGCTAGCCTTCGAACTTCTTTTTCTATGCAACTGCAAAGTAGATCAACGTTGCTTCAGTCAATCTCTGGGTTAGTTTATGAACTGAACATCTCACTTGCAAGCATCCTAATTTCCCTAGTGGTAGCTCAAATAACCTCATTAGATCAGCCCCTATACTTTGTGTTTACTGCCAATCATAAGCTCAGCTTAAATCCCTGAACTTAGCTGCAAACTATGAGTGAAAACCAAGCTCAGTCTCGTCCCTAGACCATCGCACTGTCTCTCATTGGAAACTTGAATGCATTGCACCTCCCGTTTGTTGTAGGTGAGATGCATCCCTGTTTCCCTGTGTGCGATGATTGAGTAAGATTGTTTTTGCCTCCAAATTTTGGTTTTTTCTTCATTGTCTTCAGCTTTATTCAATAGTTTTGTTGTCTATGATCAGTGTATCACTGTTGAGACTCTCTTCCTTTGCATTGTTCAGCTTCCATTGATAAATAATTGTGAATTGTTTTTATGTATTTTTCATCATTTATAGTTCTCCTATGAAAACAATAGCTTAATCGAACTGTCATCTTTTGATTTGAAAGTGTCGCAAGTGTGATTTTCAGTCAAAGAAAATAGTGTCGTGAAGTCTTCCTCTTGTAGATAGTTGATTACACTTTTGCTATTGTATATGATTTGAATCATCATTTCTTTGAAATGTAGAAATTAGTTTTCAAGTCGAAATTGAAAGTGTCGTCATAGTATTCCTTTCATTGTTGAACAAGAAATTGCTAAAGTGTTGCTTTGAGAAAATATAGTTCATATCTGTACTTAGTTTTCTTTTTGTCATTATCACATTAAGGAAATTGAAAAACAAATACATGCATGTGAATTTGCATTTAGACTGAATGCAGAAATTGATTTAGGACAGTGCATCTTAGTGTGTGCTCTCTGCTCTATGTTGAAAGAATTTTACTTCTCTTTCCTTAGTAGCTAGGATTTTCATTGCAAAAAGAAAGTAAATGACTATTTATCATCTTAGATTGCATATTTAGGAATTGTATATCTACATCACGTGGTGAACCTTAAAGGAAAACTTCTTAAGAAATATCAACTATAAAACAAACATCAATGAACATAAAAACGCTTTGGAACCTAACGCACAACATATAGAAGTCTAGGCTAGAGACATATTCTGGCACCATAAAGCCTGGTAACTATCGTTTTCATTGTAGGTTGGGTGATTCCTCCTCTTTGATACAAAATGTGCCAGTACAGACTTGTGCTCCCACGTACCGTCAAGTATATATTGGGAGACCACAATAGGCTACATCCTTTATCCTTAGGAAGCCATGGCTCTCGCCTTATCGATCGCAACGAACTGAACACAACATTTGGGAAGATTGACTGCCGTACATAAAAAGTATTCTACAGTTTTGCAATTGGTTTGGTAATCCCTCTATCTAGATTTCCAGAGCAGTCACTTTTGTTCCTTTATAGACTCCTTAAAATAAAAGGTCCATCTAAGCACTTGTCACTTCAGGCTCATTAAAAGTCGAAGGCGACTACAATCATCCTTATCTTTTTCTCAACTCTTTAAAACTGAAAAACAAAATTGTGTCAAAGCATCATAAAATTCATTTAATTTGGAATAACATTCCCCTTTTTATTTTTAGTTGATCAAGTAATCCGCAATCGTGGAAGAAAGTCAATCAAAACCTCGTCGTTCGTGGAGACTAACAAGTCAACTGTCTTTGACTCCAGATACAAAACCATTCTAGGCCAAGCGATCTCATTTAACTGGGTAAAAGTCTCCTGGTTTATTTGAAAGTTGTGTTTCAACATCCTTAGAGAATCTAGTTACTCCAACTATTTCTGGTATCCCCGCCTCTATAGAAGAAGTTCCACAGTTACAAGAGGACACTAGAACTGATCCTAGTGTAACAGTAAACACTTCTATTCCTGAACTAACTCCATCTAGGGCTGATTTGGAAGGTGTCGTCCCTCCAGCATTTGTCGCAGCAGATTCTATACCTTCTTCGGCACCATAAATTTTTTACGGACCTGACGATCTACCTCTTCTGCCTGGATTGATTGCTATAGAAGAGATTGTAGAGGATCTTCCATCTAGTACTCCATTGCATTTTGGAATTGGGATCCACCTATATCTTTCTACTACATAAGTTAGTCACCCTTCCTTGCAAGTTCCTATAGAATGCTAGGAAATCTTTTGGATACACGCGATATGTTTGAACAACCATCGACATCTAGGATTCTGTCATCTCATACAACAGCAACAAAACCTCTTGCCACCACTCGGACAATGTTCACTGGTGTACCATCTATCCCAAATAGTTCTCAACCACTAGATGGAGTCCACCCAGGGACTATTTTGACAGTATGGTATGCTCCTATTTATTCATCCGGAACCTTATTTGGAATTTCTTATGTTGAGTCTTAGAAAATTGATCCTTCACAACAGTATCAATTTGGGCTGTCCAGTCTCCAAAGGCCAATTTTCTCTTTGAACACTAGATTGCCACCATATGGGGGGCAGTATGCCTTTTCATTGTTCCTTTCGAGAGAACAACTATATGAGAGTTCACAACATAATTCGGGTCAAGCTGGAATTGCATC
Source organism: Pinus taeda (assembly GCA_000404065.3). Classification (NCBI taxonomy): domain Eukaryota; kingdom Viridiplantae; phylum Streptophyta; class Pinopsida; order Pinales; family Pinaceae; genus Pinus; species Pinus taeda. The sequence continues at coordinate 122,203 of APFE031608576.1, forward strand.
CAGTGGTTGGGTACCAATACTACCTCAAAAACCAAGAGTTGTATATTCAATGCAACAAAATTAACCTGTGTTGAACATTCGCACTACACTAGCTATTCTGATGCTGTCGCAAGTACAAGCTCTACCTATTATATGTCAACCTCAAGTCTCTTAGGTCGTAATACAATAACCTCTTGTCTTCGTGACTCAATCACAACTGCCGATTAGTGGCTCCTTAATTGAAGAGACTCAGGCTCAAATAGGTACTATAACCCCTCATCTTGGTCAAACATCCAATATTGGACAACACCAAATGGTATCACAGCCATGGCTAGTGCAATATCAATAACCACAATTCCAGCAAGCTTACCGAGGACCTGAGCAACAAAGATTTGCGGGTAATGGGCAACCGTATATTCAAAAAGGTTACCAACAATAATATTTTAATGGTTACGCCCATCAACCTTATCAAATTTATTAGCATCAAATACATTATGCTGGTATGCAAAGACCCACTGCTCAGGTGATCCCATATTATCCTAGGTATGCTTCACCAAACCTGAATCAACAACTGCCTTTCATAGCATCTTTAGAATTACCAGATCTGAATCAGTTAACAAATGATCCAATTCCTTATGTCCCTTGGTGGCCGACGATTCCTCATAAACTTTCATCAGATATTCCTAAATTCAATGGAAATCTGGGTGAAGACCCATCGAATCATGTGATGAATTTTCATCTATGGTGTTCGTCTAACACTCTCAATGATGATTCGATTAGGCTTCACCATTTTCAGTGAACGTTAACTAGTCTGGTAGAAAAATGGTACATCGAGTTGCCTAGGGCTTCATTCGATAACATCAGTGCCCTTTCCACCACATTTTTAACCCATTTTTAGCTACCCATATGGTACAAAATAGGAACGGAGCTTCTTACCAATTTTAGGAAGACAACAACCACTCACATATCTGATCATATTCATGAGTGATGATGTCGTCGTAGAATGGTAAAGACAGAAGTTCCTAATCAACTGTTAACTGAATGGTTTATTAAGTCATTGTTACCTTCTATTGCAGAGGATGTGGCCAAGGGAGGAGTTGTCACTGAAGAGCAAGTCATTGCTCGTGCACAATATCTAGACTTGATCTATACTCAGTCTGGCACACTCTACGAAAAACTTCTTGAAGCTCCTAGACTAGAGTTTTCGATTCCTCCTCCTCCTAAATCAAACAGGGACTCTCATGCCAGCGATAGCATGATTGGTACCTCCAGTACGCAAACTGCGAAGGCCCTATCTGGTAAAGCCCTTTCAGTTTCCAGTCAAAAGGAAACTGAAAAACATCTTGCCTCGGAGGTTAATGCTGTGTCAGTTGGCAAAGACAAGGAACAAAAGCAACCAAGGGACAAGAAGAAAGGGAAGAGAAAAAATATGAAACAGGATGATTCGTTTCCTGAAAAATCTTCTAAAACCCTTATGGGAAAAAGAAACCTAATCGGCCATGTTACATATGTGATGAAGACCATTGGACGAGAGATTGTCCACATAAAGCTCAGATTAAAAAGTTCTTTAAGAGTTCAAAAACCTTAGCGGTATTGACCGACCCATTTCCAAGCCTGGAAACCAATCTGGTTGCTAGCGACAATGCTTTCCCATCCCCAGGGTTTATGCTGTCCATTTCGAAACAACAAAATGATGCTTTGATATCGACAAGGAATAAAAATTATGGGGATCCACAATTGTTGAACAACAAGGCTACAGATCAACCAAGTAGTTCGACAACAACTTCAACCAAAGTTGCACCACCCATCATTCCTGAGCTAACAATAAAGCCACCAAAGGGAGTAGTGCACAAATCAACATTTAATCTTCATGCAACAGCATCACAAAATTATAATATAGTAGAGGAGCTGGCCCAATCGCCGTCTTCTATGTCGACACTAGAAGTACTGCAAAATTGCCCCTCCCATAAGCAGGCTCTATTATCAGCAATAGGTGGGATTGACCCAGCGGATTACAATCTTGTGGCCTTTAATCATAAAGGATATGAACCCCAGTTACTGACTCAACTTGCTTTACTCATACAAGTGAAATCCCTCAAAAAAACTATTCATCGAACAATTATTGATGAGGGGGCATCTACATGCACTATGTTAATGAGTTTCTAGAAAACGTTAGGCTTGCCACCCTTGTCGCAATTGCCAATGACATTAAAAGCATTCAATGCATGAACATACACCCCGTATAGGATTTTAAGTAACTAGCAAGTTGAACTGGGGGGGAAATAGTAGAAATTGACGTTGAAGTTATCGATGGAAACCTTGATTACAACATCTTACCGGGAAGGCCCTGGATCTATGCTATGGCTACTGTTGTGTCAACTTATTTTAGAAACATTTCATTTCCCTTCCAAGGAGGAATTACAATCATTGACAAACAAACCTTCCTCCCAAACAGTTCGCAAGTTATGGGAAGCATTCCAATGATCCATGGAAGCTCTGAATCACTTCAAAATATCGGAGTAAGTCTCCTTAAAGACCCTACCTTAATGGGTACTTTTTCGCTACTGCCTTCGACTAATCTAGCATAAGTGGCCACAGCAAAAACCTGAAATATGATATGTTCTATAGCTACAAGGATTCAGAAGATTCCTGAAAAATTTGTTAGCATGGATCATCGTCAGGTATTGCCTCCAAGCCTTATAGAAATATTGTAGCAATCAATTTTCTCAGCTTGATCAGCAAACCCAAATCAACTCTCGTCGAGTGTTTGGATAGATAGATCTAAGGAATATGGCACCTCTTCAGATCCTTGGTCACATGTACATTCTATAGACGAAGGAATCATTCAGTCAGTAATGACAGGAGAGGCACCATGGGAGGATTACCACCATCGTTCCCTTCTTCCGGATTACCACGAAGATTATTCCAGTGACCTTGATCATCCTTCAGTTTTTTATTTTCTATAAAATACTGTAAATATAGTGGATTCCGATCGAAATTGGTCTCTTGAACCTTCATTGCATCCACCTAATTTCCGTGAGTATTCTGGTGAATGTAATGAAGATTGGGGGGCATGCACCTAGTTGTAAAGATAAGTTTCCTTGTAGGTTATGTGATTCATCTGTCGCACCATTCAACTTTGTCTATTCTAGATGAAGTTGTCCTACTTCACCATAGTGATTTCCATCTGGTTACAAGAGACTTTCCTTTTGATCATGCTGGGGGAATGCAAACCTAGCCACGAGCAGGTTTTCGCGAAGTTCAAGCTCGTTAAAAACTAAACCTAGCAATGAGCATATGTTCCCCCAGAGTTGAAGCTCATTAAAAAATGAACCTACCTTCAGTAAATAACCTTTGTGATGGCATTGCTATTAGCTTTTGAGCCTTGGTCATGTTCTTACGATCACCTCCAATTGTTAGCCAATCATCTACCTCCACTTGATTGTTTACCCTTTTGAGGAACAACTGCAATGAGTGATTCTGTTAGCCACCTTCTTTACACTGTCATGATTGAAAAGTTCCAAACCTCACCTGGAACTAGTTGCTACCTGAAAATGTCACTCGTTCCTAAAAAATGAGTCTCCTTTAAACCCTTTTTAGACTCGTTAAATATGAAAAGATTGTCAAGCATTCCAACTCATTAAAGTGTTTGGAAGTAACGAGTCCATTTTAAGCTCTTTTTAGACTCGTAAAATATAAAAGGATTACTGAGCAATTGGCCTCTCCAGCTCATTAAAGTGATTGGAAGTGCCATCCGTCATCTACATTTTAATATTTTTCGACTTGAGGGATCATTAGATAAAAATATCGTGCGCTTGTATTTTTCGTCTCGTTAAAGTGATCAAAAAGGTAATCCCTTTCATATTATTTTCTACTTTTACGGACACAAGGGATTATACTACGAAAACGAATTACTACAGTTTCCTTTCCATCTCTTTTCAAACTCTCTAAAACTAAGAAGGACTGAGTTAACTTTGTCGTTAAACTTGTTAAAACAATAGCGATAAACTTGTCCATTACAGACAAGAGCGAATTTCACTGTTGCCAGGCTCACTAAAACATAGCGACAGGTTTGCCCGAAGGGAAAATTATAGAACAATCATATGTTATCCTCCTCAAGCTTGGCAAAAATAAAGAGGTACTAGTCAGCAATGACTGGGGAAAAATGGGAAGAAAACTTGAAGAAATTCATTGGTAGCGGGTTGCTCTTGAACATGACACTTTCACTCTATCACCATGATTGAGTCGAGTTGGGTTATTCTGTTCACCAGTCATATCACCATTGTTCCTCCGTACCATCCATTTTTGGGCTTAATGCTACCAATCCATTTCAGCGTCTTCGATATGTTCGAGAGAAGTCGCTCAGAGAATTCACCAACCTAGCTAATGCCTCATGCACTACAATACCTTCACACTCCATTCCTTCATGACTGCCACCCTAAACCTTATATGATTAGATCATTTTCACCTCCACAAAATTATTTTCTTTGTTCTGTGTCATAGATGTGGGATTCATTAAGGCCCTCCTACGACAGGTCACTTCTTGTCGACATCAACTCATTATCCAAGAAGTTGAATTAGGAACAACCCTTTAGTACTTTGAAGCTTGCATGCCTCAATGGAAAGTTTCTCACTTCTGACGACAGGTTTACATCAATGGCCTTCGACCGAAAGATTTTGCGTGGTGTTCGACGCCAAGTCCCATTTTCACACCACGCGAATTGTACTGTAGTACCTTGAGGGTCATCATCATTATTGGTGATTCCTCTCACACCTATTAACAACTTACATCATTGGCTGGTAATCAGGCGATGTCTCTCCATGTTCGAATCCAGAACATTTTTCACATGGATCGACTTGTACTTCAGGCGAATATTGGATGAGTTTGAAGACCCCGGATCTAGTTTCATCCATCCAGGCTGCAATATATTCAGGAAAATAAAGACATCAAATGTACATCATTGCTGCACAGATGATCATCCGAATCAAAGGATGATGTCTCTATCAGAATCATCAGTCTGCTACACAGACGGTTGCCTGTCCTATGTACATAAAAATGAATTTATAAAGCTGAGCATGGGAATGCTTCAGCTAGATCATGAAAATATTATGAAGATAATGTATTGTATTTTATCTTATTACAGGTCCCCTTCTAGTTCAAAAAACCTCGGATCCTCATGATAAATAATTTCACCCGACATCAAAAGATTTTCGACCTCATGCTTTAGGGGGCAACTGTTATAGACATATTTGGGCACTGTAACCCCAATCATATATTTCCATAAACCAAGGGCTTATGAGTCCCTAAAAGTGTTGTTTCATACCCTAAAGGAACAAGGTCAGCTGATTACATCATCTCCCATAAGTTCTCCATTGAAAACTTCTCAGAACTGGTCAAAACTGGACCATACAGATTGCTCAGTGCAGAGGGTGCAATGCATCTCACCTACCACATGCAAAACGTGCGATGCATACTGGAAATCCCTTATGTAGGGTGCGATGGGCGAGAGTAGGCAAATAGCAGAGACAGTTTGCAAGGTGGATGATCATGGAATCTTCCAGAAACTTCTCCTATGACACTTGCCTCTCTGAATTCGCCCAGGGATGAGTAATAGATCATCGATCTCCAAGTGGAATCAAGAACTACCAAAGAGAGGACACTAATCAAAATCTTAGAAGCTGACTCACTCCCTTGCAATCATCTATATATGGATCCCTCATCCTAAACATCCAGAGGCTGGAATCTTGTATCTTGTAAGGAAGTATTGTTGGTTTCCTGGTGGAACATCATAGTGTTGGGTGATCTAAGCTTTTCATGACGTGAAGAAGGGCTTTCATGTTGGGAGGATGATGTTGGGTCAGATCAATGGGTTGTAATCCTCTCTTCTAATCTTTATATCAATAAAGCTATTCAAGTTTTCCTCCACATTCTTGTATGTCTGATAATATATGCATTTTTGTGGTCAATATATATCTGGTCCTATATTGTTTATGATTGTAGATCTCTGCACTTTGAAGGTATTATGCTGCTTTGAATTTACAGGTACTCTTTGAAGCAGAGTGGTCAAGGAAAGAGTGGCAAAGATCTGTTAGAGGGGAGAAGGAACAAGTAGGGAACCAAGCAAAATATTGAGGTTGGTATTCTTTGCTCCTCTCCTATCTACTTCTCGTAAAGGAAAATGAAAGTAACTTTAATCTATTTGTTTCTAAGATAGCTACCCGTCTTAGTGGGACTAGTAGCTCTGCATAGGCACTAGATTTCCCGATAACAAAGACTTTGAAATATTGATGGAGGGATGACTTGGAACTTAGGTTACTGGTCATTTTATCTATTAGTTGGATTTCTCTTGTTGACAAAAGATTCCATAAGGAAAATATTGTTGGGTTTTCCCCTTGTGGGTTTTTCCCTAGCCACTGGCCTAATTTATGGTGTCTCTTGTGTTTTTATGCATTGTAACTGTATAACTTCTTGATTACCTAATTGAATTAAGTAAATTCTAAAAAAAAAACATATATAACTATCACAAGTAATTTTCATGATTAGAAATTATAGCTTGCAATCGAATTTCAACATGGAATAAGAGCTAGTTTCAAGAAGTTGTTTGATCTATGTTTTGTGGTCAAAATTATTCATGTAAAGAAGTCTAAAGGTTACCAAGTCAATGGACAATTTCCCTCTATGATCCAATTAATGATGATCCTAGTACAATGTGATAATTCTGAATCTCCTTGTGAATACCTCGGTAATTGGTCTAAATTTCATATATGAAGTTCAAACTTTATGATCCATCTCTATAAAAGAACCTAAACTTCTCATGTAAGAAATGTTGATTCCCAGCATTATCTTAGTGGTATGATCTATTATGTAATAAAAATTCATGTAGCTCAATTTTTTGTGACGCAAGACTCTAAAAAATATGGAATGTCATGAAGTTTGAGGTCAATTTTTTATGGAGTTGTGTGAGTTAAGGAACTTTGATATATATCTGTGAAGCAAGGACTATGATATGATTTATAAGGTATCCAGACTCTCCGAAATGTTACTTAAATATCGAGCTTCGTTATCCCTGTGGAAAGAGGACAAGTGAGAGTTTGAGTTTCTTATTACCCAAGTCTAAAGAATAATCTACAAAGTCATATAACTTGTGTGAATTTCATCTTTGAAAAATCTTAAGACTACACAAGAAATATAAATTAAAATACAATTGTGTATTCAACATCCTCCAAGAAGATGTCATCTGAGTATATAAAAATGAATGATCTAAATCTCTTTGTCTCTGTAATCTATGCAAGATCTGAAGATTATTCAACTCAGTAATATAAGTGAATTTTATGGCTTCCATATATCTGAAATAATGTGAATTTTATGACTCTTATAATACGATGTTCATGGATCCTAAAGTGTATGACTCTTGTAATATGAGGCTGAAGACCTAAAGTACTTTATCACCATGTCTGAGGCTATACACAATGGTGAAATTATGAAACTTACATCTATGGTTGAGGAAAAGCCTATGTTAAATCCAAGACATCTGAAGCTCTCTCTATGATATTTATCCAAAGTTTTCTAAGAATATTGAGATGCATTGCCAAGATCTGACCTGATATTTGTTAAGGACTGAAAGGGAAATAATCTAAATTGAATATGAAATTCATCTTATGAGTCACACATGAGACCTGTTGTCAAGCATCATATGAAGGCAAATGAATGATGAGCTTCTTAAGGCTTTAAGAAAGTTTTTATGTAAGAACCATATCTACAGACATGGGATTACAAACCTACATTGATAAGTAACATCATATAAAATATTTGTTGATTTGATCAAACATGTCACGACCCTTGTAAACTAGAAGTGACATATATATTTAAGCCTTTGTGAGAAGGATGATATAAACTCGTTGATGCATCATATATGTTAATGATTAGAAATATTTACCTTGATATAAGAAATGAAACTTGCAATTAAAATGGTTCAGTTTCTATTTAAGGTAAAATATCAAAGCTATAGTGCTACAAGCCAAGGATAGTGGAATAAAAGTTGTTGAGTTACTAATGGAATTTGAACTTCTAAAGTATTGATGCCAAAGCCTCCTAGGTATTGAGATCTATCATGAGGAAGCCATGTTTCTTAGCTTGATTAAGTCAAGGTAAATTTTTGATTAGTTGATGACATAATATAATCTAAGCACTTATATAATGAGAGTCTAGGATTTACAAAACCCTAGTAAGTTGAGGAAAAGATAAATGGAAAAAATATTGTCAATCTAAATTCAGTGTGTTGGCCTATAAACCCTAGTGAGGGAAAGTTCTAGGGATTTTACCCTAGGATTGATTCATTAGGGGAGTTTTGAGGTCTAAAATGGACCTCCTAAGAAAATTATAAATAATAGTGGAAATAATAAAATAATATTAGGTTACATCATCAAATTTTAGAGGGAAAAAAAGAAAAAACTATATTTTCAACTCGTATTTTCAATTTATCTCAATACATGTTTACTAAAATTTTGGGTGGAAACACTTTTTCGATGAAGAATTTGATTCCTCATCCCACGAGTAGCCATGTTGCATACTTTTGATGGAACCTGCTACACGAAAAATGAAAAATACATGAAAAATGTGATTGCAATCACCTTTTTTCATGTATTTCTCATTTTTCGTGTAGCAGGGTCAATCGAAAGTATGCAAAATGGGTACTCCTTGGATGGCGAATTAAATTTTGCATCCAACAATAACTCCTACTCAAAATTTGAGTAAAACCTTATGGAGATTATTTAAAAGTACAAGTTGAAAAGGTAGTTTAATTATTTTATTATTTTTTAATCTTTTTACTTTTTTACTCCAAAAATGGTGAATCATCCCCCATGGTTGACATCATCATCTTGAATCCTAGTGGTTCTTAAAAAAATTATTTTGGTTGTACATTTTTCTTAGGAGGCCCATTTTAGACCTAAAAATTCCCCTAATGTGCTTCCATTGAAAGAAGAAGAAACCCTATCCTATGCTTGATGATGTGGATGAAATTGTCATACAAGCTAGATGCCAAATGGAGCTGACAAAAGTTGCAGATGTATGCAAGAAGTATATAGATTAAGAGGGAATTAACTTTTCTTAAAACATAAGTATTCTATAAAATCTTCTCTACTAACATTGTTGTTGCATTTACCTCTGAATAGTCTCTTGTCTATATATACTTTTCTTAATTGTATTTATTCTTTCATGGCCTCGTAGTGAGGATGTCAAGTCATTGGTAAGGGTTTCCTAGGATTTGGAAACAAAAAGAAAGAAATGGAATAATGTAGCATAAAAAGAGGAATTTCCTAAATTATTTGAATGTAAAAAGAGAGGGAAATTTAAAGCTTGCATTAGAGAATTCAAAAATATATCATGCACCAAATGCCGACATGAAAGTAAGAAGATTCTCCTAGTAAGAGGGAGAGGATAATGTTAAGACGATTGCCTCAATTAGAAGAATTACCCTAGGGTTTTGAAAAGGAGCCTCATGATTAAAGAAGACCTCATACTTTTGGAAAGTAGGACTCATGAGTCAAAGGAATCAATATTGACATCAAAGTGAGTTGGAAGCATAATTTGAAATGAAGGATTTTAGATTGATTAGCATAAAGCATGTGATTAAGATCCACCAAAAGTTTGGAATGATGGATTGTAGAGTTGTGGAAACATCTATTAGCAGAAGTTGGGGAGTTTTTATATTATTGATCCATCATTATATTGTTATTTGATTGGTTCCATAATACATTTTATTTAAGGATACATCGATAGCGTTGGTAGTACTGATGATGAGTAGAGATACTACTGATTGTTGGGATCTAGTATGGTTTCTTGGAAGAAGAAAATTTTGGATAAACTAAGCACTACAGAGATAGAAGATATGATAGTTTGTGCAGTTAGCTGTGAAGAAATTTGGATTTGTAAAAATTCTTATTTGATGGATTGTTTAATGGCGTGCTAGATTCAATATTAATACTTTGTAAGTTTTATGTAGATTGACAAGGAACCTGGTCTTTTCATGGAAGATCAAAGCACATTATGCTATGATGTAGATGGGAGATCAGAAGCTACAACATATCTCAATAGATGAATAGGTAGATGATATAAGGGAAGTACGAGTACTTTCAAGACAAGCTTGGGGTTGTGGATTACTCCTCCCAGATTGAGAGGGAGTGAGGATGGACACCTAGTTCTCCACGTGTCATGTACTGTGACTAGGAATAAGCATAAGACAAGTATATGGACATGGATAGGGAGAATGGTGGATTGGATAAGCATATTGGAAAAACATTCTTGAGTCATGTATTGTGGCCAATGATCGGTGCTCAAAAAATAGCTCAAATTTCAAATTTGTTGGATTGGTGTGGAACCTCGATGACCATGTATTGCTCATCATCCTGAATCTGACACAACTTGTTTCGCGCGAAACAAACTCCGTGTAAATCCAGAAATGAGTTATGTCCACTTTCCCAAATAGGTGGATTTAAAAAAAAGGACAACCTAGTCAGTAGTCTGTACTGTTGATGTGGCGCTGACTAGGTAGGTGAGGTGGACGTTGACTTGTTCAAAGCGCTTTTTAGCAAATTATATCATGCCAAGTGGCACATTTGTACTAGTCAAAATTTTGTGGTTATGATTGGTTGGAATGCTGGCCAACCATGGGATGACATGTGGCACAGCCGAAGGCCACCACGTGGAAGCCCAAGAGGCCAACAAAATTGTTGTTATAGTCCAGGTGGAGGTAGCTTGGGTTGAACTCGCGACCTCCCAACACACAATGAAGCCCATCGCCAATGCACCATGGGGATACAACTTAACCATATATGTCGCGCATTTATTATAAAGTTTAACGCTCTGAATTTTGGAGGTTGGGTGGACTTAACTACCCCATGTGAACGCTCCTGTCGTTTACCTCCAGCATTATGTTTAACTGCCAAGCGAAAACCGTCACTTCCTAACCGCCATCACTTGACTATCAAGGTCTATGCCATGTGAACACCTTATCGCTAACCGCCAAGTTTACACGACCACCAAAGGAAAAGGGGCCAACGTTGGGGGCTAGCCCCTAGGCACATGGCCCCCCCATATGACCCTAAATTTCTGAATTTTAAGCCTCGACAACCAAATTAACTGTTCAAAAAACCCACCTAGATTTTGACGAATTTGTTGGCCCGTTAGTAGAAAATGAGGGTTCGGTGCTAGATTTTGGGCAAATTGTAGGGTTAGTAGTGGAGAAACTAGGAGAGATCATAACTTCTCCAGTTTTTGACCAAATTGGGTGGAGAAACATGCTAGGTATCTTTTTTTGGACATTCTAGACTCATTGGAGTAGGTTTTAGAAGCATTTGAGCATTATAAACACATATTTTTACACATTTTGAGCATAATAGAGAGGCCCAAACCATTAGAAGTTGGACCAAAGAGACGTAGCCCAAGAGGTGTGAACTCCTTCATCATGTTCCTGTTGTGATGTGTTTTGGTGATGTTTTGTACATTTATATGATGCTATTAAGTTTCTATTTTATGTTAAATTGCTCACAAAATTAACATAAAAACTCATTTTCACTTGCAATAAACCCATGAATCCTTAAGAACATGAATAACATTTTGATTATAATATGAGGAGGATCTTAGCACAACAAAACTAATATTCTTAATCAGATCATTTTGGTATCAAATCCCTAGGTTTTCTTTGTGCAAAAAGGATTTAACTGTTTGCAAGTTTATGTCATGCTTATAAGGTTAAAACTTAAAAGATGACAAGGGAAGCTAGTTGGAAGCCCTAAATTTGGGTCAAGGGGAAGGAGGGAAAGGTTGACATAATCTCCAACACTAGTTCATCCTCAAGCTTCAGTTGAGACTCTAGTGAGCATGTCTCATGAAGGAGAACCTACAAACATGACAGAAGATAAGAAGGTCTTCAGGAAGGCTTTCTTTGATATGACAGAGATGGTGAAAGTCCTCTATGAAGAGAGGAATACTAGACTGTAGTGTGGAAGCTCCAAACCTCCAAAAGTATAAGGTTCTTTAGGAGGAGGTAATGGAAATGGAGGTAAACCTCCACCCTCTACACCATCTTCTTCATCTTCTTCTTCACAGGCATCTTCACCCTCTTCCGCTAACACAACCCTTACTCATATTCATCAACATACCTCAAAAGGAACTGGTAAATCACCCTTACTAAAACTTGATATTAAATTTGAGCTATCCATGTATAATGGTGAAGTGAATGCAGAGAAGCTTGATAATTGGATTCATCAATTGGAGGTCTATTGCAGAATTAAAAACCTTCAAGAGGATGACATAAAGATTCAATTCGCTTCCTTGAGAATGGAGGGTGCAGGACTAGTATGGTGGGAATAAAAGACACAAGAGGAGATAAAAAAATGCAGTAAGATCTCAATTTCTTCTTCTGATTTCATTGCTGCAATTAAAATAAAATTCTACCCTCTAGCTTATATGCAGAAATCCATCATGAATTGGCAGAACTTTAGACAACTTAAAGGTCAAAATGTGCAAGATTACACCCAAGAATTCATAAAAAGGTCTCTAATGTTAGGTGTAAATTTGCAATCACAAGACATGTTGCTGATGTACATAGGGGGTTTACACAATTACCTTAAGAATACTATCTTAATGTTTAATCCCAATAATCTAGATGATGTGTGTGTGAAAGCCACTCATCTTGAGGCAAGAGGGAAAAACACTCCTAAAGAAGGTAGTAAAAATCCATTTAAGGGTAAAGAGAAAGAAAATGGTTTCAAGGGAAAGAAAAATGCATCCGTTAAAAAGGAAGGAGAGAAAACAATATGTAAACATTGTTCCAAAGAGTGTCACGATGAAGCTAATTGCTAGAAGCTTCATCCCGAGATGAAGCCAAATAAATTCAACAACAAAGGAAAAGAAAAGACAGTTGTCATCATTCAAGAGGATTTGGGATCCGATTCGGGTGATGAGACTAAAATTACAACTGTGGGTATAAAAGGAAAAGAATTCATTGCAAGCACTAGTATATCAAATTGTTGCACTAGTATTCCAAATGAAGAAATAAGGATTGAATTACTTTATGTGAGGGTAATCTCAAAACATACAAAAATCGACACACTTTTTGATAATGGGTCTCAAGCCAACTTGATATCTGATGACTTAGTTAAGAAACTTAATCTTGAAACCATTTTACATCTAAATCCATATCCATTGGGTTGGATATGCAAGGACACAAACTTATAGGTTACAAGAAAATGTATTCTTCAGTTTGAAATCACGACAAACTTCATTGACGAAGTTGAATTAGATGTTGTACCGCTTCATATATCAGAAATTGTTTTGGGTAGTCCTTACCTTTATGATAGAAAATAAATCTTCTATCGTCATGAAAAAAAGTACCACTTGTTCAAGGATGGTGTGGAGTTTATTGTGAGATCTCATCGCAAGAAACTAAATATTTCAATAGTTAATGCAGGGCAAATGAAAAGACTAGTGAATTCAAGCAAGAATTTAGTGCTTCTTATGATCAAACTCAATGTTGATGTTGATTATTAAGCGTTTGATGGTTGTAATTCAAAATTCAAAACTGATTTGGTTGATGTAGTTAACCATGATGATGAGGTGTTTCAGAAAGAAAAAGGATTTCCTTCCAAGAGGAGAATCCAACATGCAATACCATTGCTGCAAAAGTGTCGTCTTCCTAACATTGACATGCACATGATGTTAAGAAGGGAAAGTGCAAAAATAACAAAAAAAATTCAAGGATTGCTGAAAAAAGGATCATCCGACCATATCCTTTACCATGTGGTGCACCTCTTGTTTTGGCACCCAAGAAGTTTGGAAAGCATTTCATTGAATGGGATTTAAGAAGTGGTTTTCATCAAAGTACAGTTGTTGAAGGAGACATATGGAAGACGAAATTCAAAACCAAGAAAGGTTTGTTTGAATGAATTTTTATGCTTTTTGGTATTTTCCATGCTCCTACTACTTTCATGCATATGAAGAAAGATTTGTTGAAGCCATTTCTAGACATGATGGTCTACTTTTATGACATTTTCATTTTCAGAAAATTTCATATTGAACATGGCATGTGTGAGAAATAAATAATTGATGTCATATGTCAAGAACATTTAATATTGAATAAGTCATAGTATATGTTGGATAAAACTTATTTGATGTACTTGGGCCATGATATTGGAGAAGGTGAGCACAAGTTAGACCTCTCCAAGATTGATGCCATTATGGATTGGTCAATTCTCAAGATAGTCATTTGGATAAGAGGTTTTTTGGGAGAAACCAAATGTTAGAGTAAATATTTTGTTAAATTGTCTTCTATTGCAGCTCATTTTCATTCTTTGATAGTTGTGCAAAAGGTCTTCCAACGGGGAGGTGAAAAACAAGAGGCATTTGATTCTTTGAAACAAAAGATCAGTTCAAACTTTATACTTGTTCTTCTAAACTTGAAAGAGTCGTTTGAGTTTCAGGTTGATGTATGCGACTATGCCATGGACGCATATTTATGCAATGTGGTAATCCCATTTCATTTCATTCAGAATTTTTCAATGGTGCAGTTTCATTGGATGGGTTTTGTTGTACTATTCCACTTGGTCAAAATGTATAAGAAAGGTATAAGCGACAAGTTTTTTGATGTAATTTCTAGCCTATAGTTTGTATAACTACTTTCCTCAAGCATCATTTTATTTTACATGACAGTTATGTTCAAAAAAATACATACTTTCAAGATGTAAATTCAAGCTTGAGTCAAAGGAATCAAGTAGAGGAATTTGTTTACCATTTTCATCATAATGTGTTGTATCATCTTGGTAAGAAGGATGTTTCTACTGATAGTAACATGGACAAAGCCAAAGAGTTCATTAAATGACTCCAAATGGTGCATTAAATAGTGCAAGATCAGCTTGAAAAGAGAAAAGGAAAGTACAAAGCAAGTCATGACAAGCATCGTGTAGATCACAAGTCCCAAGTCAGTGATGAATGGATCGAGATTGGAAAGGTGATGGAACTGTACCCTCACCTGTTGGATAACTGAAAGTGAACTTTTGGGGTTCAAAAGGATTCTAGTGGGGATGAATGATCAAGGGCTAAAAAATTAGCTCAAATTTCAAAGTTGTTGGATTGGTGTGGAACCTATACAATCAAGTGGTGCTCGTCATCCTGAATCCGACGCAACTCGTTTCACCCGAAACGGACTCCGTATGACTCCAGAAATGAGTTATGTCCACTTTCGCAAACCAGCAAATTAAAAAAAAATGGATAGCCCAACCACAGAGTTATGATTGGTTGGAATGATGGCCAACCATGGGTTGACATGTAGCCCAGTTGGATGTTGCCACATGGCATCCCGGGAGGCCACCAAAATTGTTGTTATACTCCAGACGAAGGCAGCAGGGGTCATACCCGCGACCTCCCAACACACAACGTAGCCCATTTCCAATGCACCGCGGGGATACGACTTAACCATATATGTCACACATTTCTTATAAAATTTAATGCCATCAAGCTTGGAGGTTGAGTAGACTTAACCATTGTTAGCCACCAACATTATTTTTAACCGCCAGGGGAAAACCGCCACCACCTAACCACCATCGGTCGGCTACCAAGGTCTCCACCATGTGAAGACATTATGCCTAACTGCCAAGGTTACGTGATCGTCGGAGGAAAAGGGGCCAACAATACTCCAAGCGGAGGTAGCGGGGTTTGAACCCGCAACCTCTGAAAGCACAACGTAGCCCATTTCCAGTGCACCACGAGGATACAACTTAACCATATATGTTGCACATTTCTTATAAAGTTTAATGCCATCAAGTTTGGAGGTTGGGTGGACTTAACCACTGTTAGCTGCTACCATTATGTTTAATCGCCAGGGGAAAACCGCCAGCGCATGATCGCCATTGCTTGACCATCGAGGTCTCCACCATGTGAACACCTTATGCCTAACCGCCAAGGTTACGTGACCGCCGGAGGAAAAGGGGCCAGTGTCGGGGGCTAGCCCCTCAGCACATGAACCCCCCATATGACCCTAAATTTCCACATTTTAGGCCTCAACATCCAAATTAACTGTCCAAAAAATTTGCCCATATTTTGGTGGATTTGGTTGTCCGTTAGTGGAAAATGGGGCAAAAATGAGGGTTCAGTGCAATATTTTTGGCAAATTATAGAGCGAATAGTGGAGAAACTAGGAGAGGTCATAAATTCTCCAGTTTTTTTACCAAATTAGGTGGAGAAAGAGGCTAGGTAGCCATTTTTGGACATTTTGGACTTATTGGAGTAGGTTTCAGAAGCATTTGAGCATTGTAAACACATCGTTTTACAAATTTTGAGCATTATAGAGAGGCCCAAGACATTGGAAGCTGGGTAGCCCAGGAGGTGTAAACTCCTTCATCATGTTCCTCTTGTGATTTATTTCTAGTGATGTTCTATACATTTATATGTTGTTGGTCAGTTTCTTTTTTATGTTAAATTGCTCATAAAATTAACATAAAAAATCATTTTCACCTGCAATAAACTCATGAATCCTTAAGCACATGAATAACATCTTGTTTATAATCTGAGGAGGATCTAGCAAAAAAAACTAATATTCTTAATCAGATCAACCAATTAGGATTAGCACCCTAATTCAAGTATGTAGACTCGATTAAATAATGGTCTGCTAAACTGAAATTTCCTTGTGACAAGTAGAAAATTGTCTTATGGAGGATATACTATAGTGAACATAGGTTGAGTATGTGCCTTAGAGAGGCAGTGTGGTGTCCTATTAAATTCCTCCTAGCATTGTGCTCTAATCTAGTGGAGAGATAAATCTTACTTGTCAAGGCCTTAGTAATTTGATAATGCTGGCTATGATGATGGTTATCAATATGGATCCTTTTTTTATTTGAAGTGTTCAGCTTGATAATATCTCGATAAGTCTATGAATACCTCCCCAATTGAGAGGGAGCGTTTAAATTGTAACTAGGTTTGGTCTTCATAATTTATATTTGTCATTATGATTTTGTAAAAGAGTAAAAAAGAATTTATTTGAGTCAAAAGAACATTATTTTATCATGTCCCATTTGGACATTAAAAAGGAAAAATTAAATTGGAATTTTAAATTTTATTTTGTCCCCAATTTGACCCTCCAAATGACAAGTGAGCTCATCCTTTAGAAGGACCTTTTCAAACATGGAAATAACCATATATTGGCATCTATTCTCCACCATTTGGCTAGAAATTTGGTACTCATGTATGGAAGAATAATTCAAATGTATGAGGCATATTTATCTATTGTATATGAGCTTTTTGAGGCACTACTCTTCTGAAAAATGTGAGCTTTAGGAGGACTATTATCTCTGTGAAATGCAAGCTACAAGAAGGACTATTATCTTTCTGAAATGTGAAATACAGGAAGGACTATTATCTCATGTGAAATGTGAGCTATATGAAGGACTATTAACTCTGCGAAACACGATCTACAAGAATGAAGATTATCTTTGTGAATTGCAAGCTACAAGAAGGACTATTATCTTTGTGGAATGTGAGCTACCTAAGGCACTCTATCTTTGTGGGATGTGGTACCTAAAGATAAGGATATGGTAGACTTATTAAAGATCTCGTGGAAAAAATTGTGGAAGAGTTTGAGCTAATAATGGAGGGATGACTTGGCACTTGTGTTATTGGTTATTGGTTATTTTATTTATGAATTTGTTTTATCTTGTTGACATAACGAAATTATTGTTTGGTTTTTCCCTGGCCACTAGCCTAATTTTTGGTGTCTCTTGTTGTTTTGTGCATTGTACTTGTATAATTTCTTGATGGCACAATTGAATGAAGTAAATGTTAAATGAAAAATCATATAATAGTCACAAGTAATTGTCATGATTAGAAATTCTAGCTTGCACTCTAATTTCAATAGTTTGAAGACCACTCTCTCCATTAAGTTATCAAACTAGGCTAGTGTCATTTGTCATCTATGTCATGTGAATACCCTTCCTACAATTCCAAAAAAAACTAAAATTTTCAGAACAAGTCGTCTCCTAGTGGGAAAAACAAAAAAGAGAGAGTGATACTAAAAATATAGATGAATTTGAATCAATATTAATATAAACCTTTGATCGAGGTATAATTAGGGAAGGACCAGTTGATCAAATGGAGAATATTCAATCCTTGGAATTTAAGAGAAGGAAAATTATTTTGGATATCGAAAAAGAGTGGAGAATGAAGATAAAATCCCTTTAGTTACAAGTTGGAGATGAAAACACCAAATTCTTTCATATAATTTCTAATCATAGAAAGAACATAAATACTATATGGGAAATAAAAAAATATGATGGAAAAATAGCTTCCTCTTTCCAAAATATATCATCCATGGGATATAAATACTTCAAAGAGATCTTCCATTGAGACATTAGAGCAACTTTTGATCAAATTCAAATAGTGGTGGGGCTTTCCTCGTTTTATAAACCAAGAAGGCAACGACACACTAATCATTAAGGGTTTAAAGAATGATTAGGTTATCGATTTTAAGCTCAAAAATTAAAGTTCCTAGAACTTCTTGAAACTAGTGCCAAATCAAAGAGCTCGCCGATCTGAATCTAGCACAACTTGAATCGCTCAAAACTAATAATGTATGCTCTCGATATCGTGTTTTGATCATTTTCCCAAACAAGTAAAAATTTGCAGATCAGTTGTAGGTATGTTGACTGGATAGTTTGACTATGATTTTAGGGCCAATGGTAGGCTTCAAAGTGGCCTCACTGCATTGGTCAAATTCTACTGAGTTTTGATTAGTTATTGGTTGTGGTTTCGTGGTCTAATGGATGGAAGCCACGTGGGCCAATGGATGGCTGCCACGTGGCCTCCCAACAGTGTATCAAAATTATGTTATGGCCGAACAGGCCTCACCAAGGATTGAACACATAACCTATGGTCTAGCAACACAATTCCTTACCGCCATGCCATCGAGTGGTTCTTAGCAACTACAGTGGCACATTTATATTTCAATATTATATGTTTAACATTTGGGGGATGGGGCCAGGACTAAACCATAGGCCTCGGTCACCCAACACCCACAAGACCACAGGTGGTGGAACCAAGGGCGCGGGCTTAGCCCTGGCCGACAGTTCTGACACCAACAATGCACCCACTGGACCATATGCCAAAGCATGGGAGTGGAATCGCACCAAGGAATGAGACTATCCCACAAACATATCCCCACCAAGTAACCATAGGCTAGGAGTAGAGTTGTTAACCATTTGGGTACAGAGTTTGTAGACTAGCCCTTCATCATGTGTGCTCCTATATAACCACATGCCAGGTTTGGAGGGCACGGTGGAGTTTAGGGTCAACCCCGAGGTCTTGTACGAACCAACGTGATTGTGCACCATGGATTCAAAGCTTCGACAGGTAGGATAGGTCGTTGGCCTAGCCATCAAACTTGTGGCAACTCACACGACCTCGTCCCAAGTTTTAGGGGCTTAAAGGGTGAGGGTGTGCATTAAGGCCCAACCCTCGTCCCTGTGTGGCCCATGTGCCCATGTTTTTCGAGTTAAGGGGTTTGAGGCTAAATTAAATATCCGAAAAATTGCATCGATGGGTAGCGAAATTGTTGCTTCGTTAGCGATTTTCGAGGCAGATTTGTAGAACCGATAAACAACAAGGCAAATTGTAGTATGGTTAACAGTGAAATTCATGAGAGATGTTGGAAGCTCATATGTTTTTGGAAGGTCACTTAGGGGTTTTTGGATGTTCTGAATCCATTGGTAACCTCTAATTTCTAATTTAAGCACATCTACAAAGTATTTTTGTAGGTTTTAGGCTAAAGGTGTATGGATCAATCAAGATTTGTAAGCAATTCTAGAAGGTACTTGGGCATGGAGAAGACCTTGTAGGGGTATTCTTACTTCTAGAAGTCTACTGCAACTGTAATCAACAGGGTTTGACTCAGGTTCAACTTCTCTTAACATGAAGTTTTGAGTATGTACTTTAATGTGGAATTGAATGGTTCACATGATGTTTTTAGCTCATTTCAGTTGAAGTATGTCATCTTTGTAGGAGATGTTTTTAGTTGTTTATGTTGTGAGAGTTCTTTGTAGGAGAACATTACCTTGTAGGGGTAATAGCCACATATTTACCTGCATCAAATGTTTATGTAATTCCTTTTGATACCGAAGATATGAGTGGTCTAGTCATGTTGACAAGCCCAAAGATGTAGCCCAAGAGGGGTGAACTCCATCAACAAACGTTTGTTTTGTTCTTCATTATGCCTCCATGGATTATGTGTTGTTATGTTCATTATGTTAAGTTACATATGAAGACTAATTCATGAATTGAAGGGATATTGGAAACCTGTTGTTTCAAGACCCATTTTTAACTTTGCAAAGTGTTGACACAATCTTAATTTTTGTTTTATTTGATGTTATATAAGACGAAGAAATCACCTAATCCAATTTCAGATCAAAGAATGAACTATAAATTTTTCTACACTATTTCCAAAAGGGGAAATTCTAGGCTTGGATGGTCTGCCCATTAAATCTTGGATGTTATTAAGTCCCTGGTGAATATTTACTAATAGTGGTTGAACACCCTTGATCCTCATGAAAAATCCTTCCCCTTTCAACTCTAGTTTTATCACCATCATTCCAAAATCTAATAACATCGACAACTTTGATATTTTGGAGACCATCTCTTGTCTAACTCCATTTGTAGATCATATCTAAAGTAATTTCTCTCAAACTAAAAAACATTCTCTTTGAACATATTTCTCTAGAGAAATTTAGTTTCTTGGAAGGATGTCAAATTCATGAATCTATAAGGCTCTCTCAAGAGGTTCTACACTCAACACATACTAGCCATCAAAAAGCAATATTATACAAAGTGGATCTTTCGAAACCATTCAATACAATAAGCTAGCTATACATCAAAATTCTCTTAATTCATGTAGCATTCTACCATTATTTTTCCTCATGGGTGAAAATTTGTATTAGCTCTTCTTCAATATCCCTCCGAATAAATGGGCCAGTTTCGCCCTTCTTTAATTTGGAAATAGTTCTTCAAAAATGTTTCCCTTTTCCCCCT
Organism: Pinus taeda; assembly: GCA_000404065.3. NCBI lineage: Eukaryota > Viridiplantae > Streptophyta > Pinopsida > Pinales > Pinaceae > Pinus > Pinus taeda. The sequence continues at coordinate 143,249 of APFE031608576.1, forward strand.
TCTCTTCCTACTAGTAGTTGAAGGAATTAGTAGGCTTATTGCAGAAGCAAAAAATAGAAGTTTCTACAGAGAAATTTTTGTTAATCAATGTTGCTCTCTATCTCATTTACTCTTTGTGGATAATAGTCTATTATTCTCAAATGGTAATTTGTGTCATATACAATTTTTGAAGGCTCTCCTGAACACTTTCCCCCAACACACTGGTACGGTCATGAATCTTTCTAAATCTACCTTATTCTAGTGGGGATTATTTGAATTGGGGGGGGTGGGGATGGTGGGGGTGGATTTCAACTGGAGAATCTATTCTCTAATCACATGATAGAAATCAATTAGGGGCTCAATTATTATTGGGGGTCAATTCTAAAGGCACTACAAAGAATCTAACCAGCATTGGTTACTAGAAAAAGTAGAAAAAAAAATCATGATTGGTGCAACAAATGGCTCTCAATAGTTGGGAGGTTGTTCCTTCAAAAAGTTGTAATTGAATCTATAGTTATATATATGACCTCCCTTTTCTGGATTCCCATGCAAAAGTTGCACATAAATAGACAACTTTCTCTCCATTTTCTATGGGCAAGGAAAGAGGGAAAATTAATTTTTTCCCTTATAGCATAGAACTCTATTTTCATCACAAAATCTCAAGGAGGTTATTGCTATTATAAAATATCAAGGAGTTTAGGGCATAAACATCTAGAATGGTTTTGTTGTTCTACCAATGTTGCCTCTACAATTTAAACAAAATGGAGGGGCCCCCATTAGAAATTTTTGAAAATTCTTCCTTTAAATTGTACTTGATTGATTGATGGTTTATCTTATCTTTGTGTCTAGATTTTATGCTTTTCGATCCTCGAGGAGTTAGCATGATCTTTTGTTCATGGTACTTTCATTATTTATGTGATTTTAGCATCATCACAAAAATTATTTTGTCAAACATTTTTTCATATCAGTCCCTTTCTTTTGATCATTCGATGCTCACTGGATTTATTTTAGGTCATCACATATCTTTAACTAATCAATATTTATGATGGCATAGCACTTTCATCAAAATTTGGTAAGATCTTGTCAATGGTTAGGGTACAACCAAAGATATATTGAAGTCGTTTCACATGGTGCATCCTATAGAGGGGGTTTTACTTTTGCATAACATCATGTCTTGACACATTTTTTTGTTTCGATCGTTGTGGTTATTGCTTTGGTTGCTTGATCTTTAATGGTTATTGCTCATCAATTTCCATAGTCTTGTTTGCTTTCACTTCTCTAAGGGCTCTCCAATGATTCATAATTTTCTAGTTTCGATTCCTGGTTTTAAAGTCATAATTGCATTAATTTTCCATTACCTTTCTCACCTCGGAGATATGGTTCACCCCTATGCAAAGTGGGTAATATGTATATATATGTACAATAAATTTTATATTAGTAATTAAAGTAAAAATTAATATTATTTGTTGTATTATTATTCTATATATCATAAATTTGTATGTTCCACTTTTATATATTAAATATATTTTATATATATATATAGTATATGTATAATATAGTTCAATCTTTATTATATATTTGTGTGTGTTTATTTATTCATTCATATAAATAAATGTTTATAAATAACGTTTTGTAATGAGTTTAGTTTATTTATTATTTACCATAAATATTATTTATTTATTTACTGACTCTAATCATCGAAATCAATGCATGTGTGGTTTCTCACACATCACATGCCTATACTATTTTCTGATTAATCATTGCATATAACGCCACATTTAGTGTATATTCACCCACCTCAATACTTAATTCTCACCATCCATATATATTTACATCCCTTCTGGAAATCAAACTCTCCCATACCACATTAATAGATGGATGAAAATAACAATCTCTCAAATATTGAGTCATAAAAATTTTCGTACATCGCATTTTAAAATGGAATTTTGTATTAACTTTAACGATATAATATTTTATGGCTCACCTTTCTTTTGCAGATACGATAACATCCCGACCTTTCATGGCACTATTAGTAACAGGAAAAGCAGAAGGCACGTAAATTTTTGCATTACCACATTCCATTGTCGACATATCAAGGACGCAACCATGTCCCAATATCCTCACCTGAATCTTTTTATCTTTCAAAAATAAGTATGTTCGTGATGTCCTAGCATCTGTCTTTTTTTTGCGAGACAAAGAAAGAATGAAGGCGAAGGATTTGGTTTGATTGTGCATGATGAAGAACAAAAGAAAAAATGGGATTGAATATGTTCCTTACGAATGGGACAAGAGATCATATTTTGTTTATAGATTTCCAAGACAAACACTTAGGAGATTTGAATGAGGATCATAGCAATATTTTAGTCTCCATAGTGGCTTTTTTTAAGAAAGAAACTATTGAAGATAACCATATTTTGTTACTTTTGTATCGTTATAAAAGACACTATTGTAAATGAAAAGAAGAGGGGGATTGATCGATATTTCTGCAGAATGATAGGGAAGCTTAGTACGTTTCTGTAGTGGAAAGAAGTCTATGAAAATAGAGGGAGTGATTGTGATTAATTTTTTTCCTTATTCTTTTGTAAATTGTCATTTCTTAAAGGAGAAGAAAGGGAGACCATGCTTACAACTTTAGTTGTTATTTTGTTCTTATTGCAGTCTATTTTTAAGTATTCAAATTATATTAGTAAGATATGTCTATACTTATGCAATTTAAATATTTAATCAAATTAGTATTATGTGCATGTTTGTAGCTTAAATGCTAATTTGATTGTGTTGAACTATTGCATATTTAGATATGGCACTTAAGTGATACCCAGGAAGATAAAGAGAATGTATTGTCTTGTTTTCTTGAAAGGTTGACACACTTATACATCCTTATAGTTTAAATGCCTTTAAGTTATTAACAATGTTATCAATCTATTAAGCATTACATCCGCTTGTTAGTTTATTACATAGATTAGATTAGAATGGATTAGTTTAAATTTAATATATTGGTTATGATTTGTTTAGCTTTATTGAATTTAGTCATTGAAATAATATATTTGAATTCATTGCATTTAGATCAATTTATCAATTAGTTAGGTCTACATTGCATTTAGGTCTTAGAACCATTTGAACTTAAACAATTTTTTTCTCAAAAGAGGAATAAATATCTACCTAATGAAGTCGTAAAACTTGTCAGGAACAACTGCTCCAAATGGCTTGAGTTGTTTGAAGAACCCTGATCTGGATTGTCTCCTCATGTTGATGAGTGGTCATTTTTTCCTGACAATAGGTTCTCAAAAGCATTTGCTGCAAAAGGGGTATGGAAACTCATATAAGGATCTAGCTTCTATGCACGAGTCACTCATAAAAAATACATAAGTCCTCTTTTGACATTGGATTAGATCGTATCTCACCTATAATCAGTGTAGAATGGATTCATCATCTAAAAGGATATAATAAAATCCTTCCATATTATTGGCCAAAACCTCAGATGAAAGGTGGGACATGGATCACAAATACAAATGGCGAAGGACCCATTGATTTGGTGTCAACAACTCCACCTTCTCCCTATACCATGATTTCAACAAATAAATGAAGAAGGATTCTACAACCTCAACCTTCTCCCTATACCATTATTTCAACATATAGATGAAGGACTCTACAAACTCAACCAATTTTTAGACCGTGAATATGCAAGGAGTTAACTACAGTAGATTACACCTATTGTCTTGAATCTAGAAGGTCAATTTATAGCATCATGGGAACAATACACACAAGCCTGAAAAACTCTCACAAGCCATCTTATCTGAAAATGAATACCTTATTATATGGGCTTCCAAACCTCATGAAAATTAATCCCCAAAATTTGGATGCCTCTTCCTACCTCAAGGGACAGTGATCAACAAGCCCCCATGGTGGGGTAAGAAATTATGGAAATTACAATTTCCTTCAAAAGAAAAATATTGATGTGGCTTTTACTCCATAACAAATATCCTACTTGGGATCATCTACAAAAATGATCATTTCATGGACTATGTATCTGCTCCCTATGCTCTGCAGCCTTAGAAATAGTTGACCAGCTTTTTAAAAGGTTCCATTTTGTTCAATAAGTATGGAATGAAATGATAAATCACGTAGACCAATACTGTATCTAGGAAAGACCCTTATTCATGAAAGTATAAAACATTGGCTAACAACAAACTATAAATTTCAACATAAAGCTCTTCCCTTAACATTGGCTTGGAGAATATGGTTAAAAATGAACTAGACCATTTTCGAAACAAAAAATGGGTCATCTTTCATCAAGATCTCTTTACATTGCATATTTATTGCAAAATCATTGCTTAGAAAATATTCTCTTGATCCCATCATGCCATCCTAAATTATTAATTTAAATGGACACCCCATGATATTTTTTTGATACGGCCACAAAAGGTTCCCATCATAAGGGAGGTATGGGTGGAATTATTCATATCTCAAACACTATTTCTCACTCTCTATTTTCAAACATAGGGAAAACCAAAAGTAATTATGTAAGGTTATTTTCATTAAAAAATATAATACAATTGGCCATAAATCAGATGATCATTTCATTGCATATATATAGGGATTCAATTGTTATGGTAAACTAGATGAAAGGAGCAGCAAGAATTAGAAACTACACCCTTCTACCTATTTATCAAAATGGATGTCAATCACTCATCACTCTCTTTATTTATAGAGATCTTGTTTGATCATGTATATAGGAATAAGAACATAGAAGCAGAGATCCTCTCAAAAGTTGGATTGGATATGGACAGAGGCACATGCAAAATAAAAAATACTAAGGAATTCCAACAACAAGAATATTTTCTTGACCCTTGGAGCTTAATGTTAAATCATTGCTTCAATATATTATAAACTCCAAAGTGATCTCTAGGGGACATACATAAATATATAAAAACATCAAATATGGAGGACATAAACTTTCACAATTTTCCATAGGAGGTATGTAGGCACTAGAATGTCGATAGGCATATGCAAAATGTAATTTTGTTTTACATATAAATAAATTTGCATTTTTTTTTCCTTGGAAGAAGAAAAATATTGATTTAGTGCCCTCAAACACCCTTGGGTTACCTGGTTTGTGCATATTACATAGCTCAAAGATGTAATTCCATTAAAACCCAATTAAATTTTAGGCAAAATTGATTCAGATTTAAACAAGAATGCAACAAATTACAGATATAACCATAAATACAAAGATGCAGTAGAAATAACACTTTATTTCATTAATATCAAATACTGATACATGCTTACAAACAGAATGGAAATAAGACTAGCTCAAGCGATGGTAGCTTATCTCGAAGAAGAGATGTGGCAACTACATGCCTCTGAACTACGTTACAATGAGGCTCAAGGGACTTTTTATTATTGAACAATAAGATCAAACCCTAAACAACCAAAACCCCAACCCGAGGAGATGTAAGACCAAGAGTTTATGGGTGTCATTGGGGTGAGTTGGACTGCCAACTTCTCGGGGTCGCGACTTGGTCATATTATTTCCATTTGATGCAAATGATAACCCATTAGAAAGATCTTTCCGAGGACTACGACGAAAAATATGATTGTAACCAAAAAATTGTTGGTGGTAGATTGTCAAAAAAATGTCGTTTAGGGCCTCAAAATGGCTTTGAAAGTTTAGGACCCGAAAAGCTGCTAAAAATAATAAACTATGCTACCATTAAGGAAATTGAAAAATTGAAAGAAACAATGGTGGGGGTCCAAGTGGAATTGGCAGGTGGCCACCAATATCCACCTAGATCATTCCTCCCCTCTTAGGAAGCAATGGTCCCAATTGTGTTGAGTTCCTCCATGAGATGAGGAAACTTCTGCTAAGCTTGGTCCCTGGTGAGCCACTTGCCATGGTGAAGGAGTTGGCCTGCTTTGACAACTCGATACAGTTGGATCTTCTGTTGGTGAGTGTTCTTGATCTATGTGTCCATGATCCGATCAGTTGTGGCTTGCTCCATGCAATCTGGTTTTAACTCTGTAGGTGTGAGTTGTTCTGCAATGTCTGATGTGTCCAACAATAATGGGAAGTATGGTCGAAAGCGGTCCACATTGAGCACTGGGTGCAGACCAAGGAATGGGGGAATGCTAAATTCAAATGCATTATCACCCACAACCTTGGTAATGGTGTAAGGACCATATTAGAGTGGTTTGAGTTTACGATAGGCTCCAGTAAGGCATTCCTTCTGCAAATGAAACTAGACTTTTTCGCCCAGCCGAAACTTATGTGGCACCCGATGTTGATCATGTTGCTGCTTGTACTTGGCATTTGATTTCTCCAGAAGGTCATGGACCTGCTGGTGCATATGCTGGATGTGCTCAATGAAATTGTTTTCCTTATCAGCTTCTGGCTAGAAATGAGCCAAATCTGCCTGAGTAGCTTCAAATGGTATGGCCACATCAATGGGACATAGTGGTTAAAATCCCAAGCCCACCTAAAAAGGGTTGTGGCTAGTCGAGTTGTGGAGAGCCTGGTTATAGTTGTGCTGGACATAAGGAAGGCTCTCATCCCATGTGTGTGGATGCTTTGAGTTGTACATGTGCATAATATGTACAATCATCCTATTAACGATCTTTGTCTGGCCATCAGTTTGGGGATTGAAATTTGTGGACTTAGTGAGCTTGGTGTCCAGCATTGACCAGAGACTAGACCAAAATGTACTCAGGAACCTTCTATCCCAATCTGAGGTGATAGACTATGGGATCCCAAAGTGTACCCACACTCATTCAAAGAAGAGTTTATCAGTGGCGTCTACTGTGATATTCTTCTTGCAGGCTGCCAGAATGGCCATCTTCGAGAATCTGTCAACGACCACAAAAACATAGTCATTGCCATGCTTAGTAGAAGGAAGGCCAAGATGTAATCCATGGAGATGGATTCCAAGGTTGATTAGGGGTAGGCAGCGGAGTATAGAGGCCTTGCTTCTTGATGGTCGGTTTGGCAATGATGCAGGTAGTGCAGGATCTGATGTACTTCTCGACATCCTGTCGAAGATTCGGCCAATAGAAATACTTCTGCAGTGCTGCAACTATTTTCTCAACCCCGAAATGCCTAGCATCCTGACTGTAGTGCACTTCCGAAATCATCTTGGCTCACTCGCTTGAAGGAACACAAAGGTGTCCCAGGTGGCATAGCAGGGCATCCTAGAGGTAAAAATATAGAACTTTCTGACCCTCCAAGAGAATCTAGTATGTGTGGCCGAACTCTGGGTTGCTTTTGTAGAGAAGTGGCCAATCAGAAGTATCGTTCCCACAAGAGTTGAGCACAGTGGTTAATGCCATGATCGGTGGTCAACTAAGGCAGTCTACAACATTATTGATGCTACCCTTCTTATACTTGATATTCAAATGGAACTTCTGCAGGTATGTGGACCACTTTTGATGGCGATCATTCTGTAACTTCCCTCGCATTTGTATGAACTGTAGGGATTATTGGTCTGTGTGGATAATCGTTTCCTTCCCCAAAATGTAATGCTTCCATTGTCGGGAAGCCTACACAATGGAATACACCTCTTTGTCATAAGTGGGATACTTCCGGATTGTGTCTAAAAGTGTCTCACTGTGATATGCCACTGGATGCCCCTATTGAGTAAGGACTACCCCAATAGCATAGTCAGAGGCATTTTTCTCAATTTCAAATGGTTGTTACAAGTATAGTAAAGTGAGCACTAGTTCAGAGAAGAGGTGATGTTTCAACTCTGCAAATGCCTTCTGTTGAGATTTAGACCAAAATAATTTTTCTTTCGCTCCTCCCTTGGTGACTTGACTCAAGGGCCAAGTGATATGAGAGAATCACAGCACAAACCTGCGGTAGAAATTGGCAATACCCAGAAAGCTACGGAGCTCTATCGGAGTGGTTGGGGATTGCCAATCCCATATGACTTGGATCTTGCCTGGATCCACATGCACCCCTTGTTCATCAATAACGTATCCCAGATACTGAACCTGGGTCATGCCAAAAGTGCATTTCTCCAAATTGGCACACAACTTGTGTTGTCGCAGTGTTTGGAGAACCTGTCGGATGTGGTGGAGGTGCTCTCCCCAACTATGGCTGAAGATCAGGATGTCATCCAAGTTTACCACTACAAATGGGTTGGTGAATAGCCGCAACATGTCATCCATCAGCCTCATGAAGGTTGCAGGAGTATTCGTCAACCCAAAAGTCATAGCCAACCATTGAAAAAGGCCCTCCTTGGCTTTGAAGGCAGTCTTCCACACATCGAAGGGTTCGATTGGTACCTGGTCATATCCGGAATTCAATTCAATCTTGTTGAAATATTTTATGCCCTTCAGTTGGTCCAAAAGGTCATCAATCCATGGGATCGGGTACCTATTCCGGACAATGATCTTGTTCAGCCCCTAGTAGTCAATATAGAGTCTCCAAGTCCCTACCGTCTTCTGTACCAACACAAGTGGGCTTCCACAGGGAAATGAACTCGAACAGATGTGACCTTTCTATAGCAGCTCGTGAATCTGCCTCTTGATTTCGTTGCTCTCTAGAATGGAGCACCAATAGATTGGTCCATCGGTCAGCAACGCACCAGGGGTCAGACTGATGGAGTTCTTGACCTGACAGTGCAGAGGCACCCATGTGGGGGAGCTGAAGATGTCCTCATACTCCTCCACGACCTTGTCCATATGTTGTTGTTGTTGTGCAGAGGGGCCTTGTCTGGAGGTCGTGGTCACCATCTTCTTCTTTCCCTGAGGGCGTATCATCAGGAAAAAAATTCCCAGTTTTGGAAATGAGCTTACTGCATTGTTTTGCAGTAACCAAAGAGATGGCAATGGGCGGTGCTACCTCTGGTATATTGTACAACTTATTTCCCAAAGTCAATAACAACATAAGGCCTTGATTCATACACAACATGTCGCTTCCATAAGTATGGTTGGCCTAATAATACATCACAAACATCAAGGGGAGCAATGTCACATAATACCTCATCCGTGAAGGGCTTGATGTTGTATGGAAGGCGGCACTTCTGGCTCACGTGAAAATCCTTCCTTGATGAAACCACCTGGTGGTGTGCGGTTGTGGACGTGTTGTGGTCGGTAAGCCCAGCTTCTTCACGAAATCTGCCCAAATGAGGTTCTTTTGGCTCCCATTGTCGACAATGAACTATAGCAAGGAACCCTTTACCCACATTTGGGTGTGGAAGAGGCGCTCCTCCTCCTCTGGATCTTCAGCTTCCTCCTTCTAGATCTTCATGGTGGCAACGGTGGAATTGGGCTCCATATCGATAATCTACTTCCCTTTGTCATTCCCCTTGTCAGGTTCTGACCCAGAGTCGTAACGTGCATATGATTCTGAAGCCTTTAGCTCGGCGACCAGTGACTGCTTAGTCCAACATTCATTTGTGTTGTGAGTGGAGCTCTTATGGAACTCACACCACTTTCCCATATCCTTCTTCAGCTTCGCGGCATTGTTCTTTGCTTATGGCTTTGGCGGGTTGTCCTGAGCGGCTCCACCTTGGCTTTGTCCTTTGTTTTGCGGTTTGGGGGCACCTTTCCCTTGCTTTGGATTTGCAAATCCAAACTCTCACTTATTTTGTTTAAAAGTTTGCTCGCTCTTGACCGCATATCGGTATGCCGTGCCAAGTGAGGAGATGTCCAGGAATTCCATATCGTCCTGGACGTACCTGTGCAGGTAACCGAGGTACTTTAGAACCAAATGCTTCTCAGAATCCTTAATACCCAACTTCATGTGAATGGTATGAAAAACATTGGTAAACTCTAGCACATCTTGGTCCCTTCCCTGTCGAAGTGTTGTCCACTTTATGTATTTATCCTCATAGCTCCTGATAGGGTAGTACTTCTCCTTGATGGCATCCCAGGATGAGTTCCAAGTGGGTGCGGTTGAAAAAAGTGAGTTCTTACTTTCGTCCTTCTATTCACAGTAGGTTTCCCACTAGTCATTAAAGTTGGGGGCTTCTTTGAGAAGTGCAAAGGTGATCTTTTCCCAGCTAGAAAACTCATGAACGAAATAATATCCTTCTAGAAGATTTAACCATTTATCTATAGTGTCTGCATCTATCTGACCCTCAAATATGGGAATTTCAAAGTTAACTTGTACCTTAAAGGGTGTGGCGCTTCAAGATTAGCTTCTGAAAGTAGATGTGTCGCCCCTGGGTAGCCGCTAAAGGATCTGGGAAGATTTTTCCATCATCGCATTCCTTTATTTCTCGAGGGCTTCCTCGAGCAAGATTTTCATAGGACATCCTACCCCCTCATATTTCTTTTCATCCAGCATGCGAGGTTGTTGAGATTTGCGAGGCTGGTCTTGCAAAGGTTCGACCAGTTCAAGCCCTAACTCCTTATATCCTGACCTCGTTGGGGACATGTAATGAAAAACAGAGAAAGAGTAAACCGCTTTGATACCACTGATCCAAATTTAAACAGGAACACAACAAATTACAGATATAACCATAAATACAAAGATGCAGTGGAAATAACACTTCATTTCATTAATATCAAATACTGAAATATGCTTACAAACAGAATGGAAATAAGACTAGCTCGGGCGATGGTAGCTTATATCTAAGAAGAGATGTGGTGGCTACATGCCTCTGAACTGTGTTACAATGAGGCTCAAGGTTCTTTTCATTATTGAACAATAAGAGCAAACCCTAAACAACAAAAACCCTAACCCGAGGAGATGTAACACCAAGAGTTTATGGGCCCCGTTGGCGTGAGTTGGACAACCAACTTCCCAGGGTTGCGACTTGGTCATATTATCTCCATTTGACGCGCATGATAACCTGTTGGAAAGATCTCTCCGGGGACTACGACAAAAAATATGATTTTAAACAGAAAATCACTAGCAGTAGATTGCCAAAAAAAACTTTGTTTAGGGACTTAAAATGGCTCCGGAAGTTTAGGTCCTAAAAAACTACTAAAAATAGTAAATTGTGCTACAATTAAGGAAACTGAAAAAAAATGAAAGAAACAATGGTGGGGGTCCAAGTGGAACTGGCGGGTGGCCACCAATATCCACCTGGATCAAAAATTGAATGAAAAAATTTCCCAAAAAAATTTCCAAAACATAGAACAATTACACTACACAAAAAAACAATAATAATACTTTCCCTTTTAATCATCAAACAAAATCCAATTAACCTTATTATTTTCTTTTGAGATTTTAAAATTAAAATTTTATGATGCATATAAACCCTTATCGAGACACCATACTATACCAAACCAAAATTTCTCATCCTCGAACTAAAAGAAAATAATTGTTAAATAAAAAAATCCATTTAACACCCAAATCTATCAAGGTTTGAGAGGGAGAAAAAATTTTAATGTGTAAATTTTTCTTACTGTTTAATTCCATGTCATATATTAATACTTTCATATTAAAAAATTTACACTTTAATGAATATGATCCCTTCCAATGCTTGATAAATAGGTTTAAGATGGATCTAAACTAGTTTAATTGTTTTTAGATTTTGTCTCTCACACACACACACACACACACACACACATATATATAATATATATACTTTTTAATTTAATTTAATTTGTGTTGTTTAAGGTGGATATGAATTGTATGTTTTTTTTAGTGTCATATTATGTTCATTTGTTCATTCATGACAACCTCTTCCCCATAATGAGTTGTAGAGCACCTCACTATTTTTGATGCAATAATGTGAACATATTTTAATAAGTTGGAATTCTTATATATCCATCATAATTCTTGTTCTATTATATAAAATAACATGATCTTGTGTATATTTTAAATCATATATATAACTAGAAATTACTATTAAGGATGGAAAACTTGCATCATTATCGACTGAAATGGTCGAGAATTTTTATTTTTAAAATTGGTTGAGTAAATTAAGAAGATGTTGATCATATCAGGGTAATCCTATGAATTTCCTCTTTATGAAAACGATTTTTTTTTTAGAAAGTGTGATATGTTGCATGGAAAAGATGTGACATGATATGTCGTGACCAAACGAATTTTGAGTGTGAAATATTGTCATGGCCAAAATAAATTTGAGTGCAAAACACTATGTATTGCATTTAAAAAAATATTTGGTGTTATCTCTTTGTCTTATGTTGATCATTGAAAAGACATTTTGTCTTTCATGTAGCTTCTTTTAAAAGAAACTTTTGGCTTATGCACAACACACTAAAAGGACATTTTGTTTCATGTGTATCACACCTATTTTACGCTTGCTTATGACATGATTATTTAATAATATTTGTCATATGTGCACCATGAACATTTTTGTTATGTGTTTTTATATATCTAAAGTTTTGTGACATGCCACACATGGAAATAAAATATCTCTAGTTGTTACATTTCACATGCTTGTAATATTTTTTTGGTAGCGACATATCAAATTGCATAAAATGTTTATTGCATGTGACATATCATTATGTATGAAATTTCTTTTGAGCAACATCATGGAATATGGAATCTCTCATAACTTTCATCTCTCATGACATATTGCATCATGTCATATTCTCTTAATGTGTGACATAATGCACTTTTGCAAACTTTCCTTCATCGCAACAAAGGGAGAAATTATAAAAGAACTCCCTTACAATATGTTGCATCTTCTCGAAATTTATATCTACATGAAACAATCACCAAACAAATTTTTTATTTGTATAATACATAAATGTTATAACATTTTTAAAGGGGGTGCATAAAGACACATGTGTGTAGCACACCTAAATTTTTTTTGGCTGTGATTTATGGAATCGACCTAAAATTTTATTTTCCATGATATATCATAAAGTTTTCTGCCCTTTCAATTATTTTATATCCTCATTTTATATTTGTGAAACATCACACCACAACATAAGGCATTGCTTGAAAATTGCAAGCCAAATGATATTTTGTATTTTCTCAGATGGATTGGAACTCCTCAATCCAAAAATATTTTTTTGCATCTCCTAGAGATTTGGTTGCTTGCACTATATCAAACATAAACTTTCTTTGTCTATGACATATCACATAGCTCCAAATTTTCATTTTTGGTGACATATCACATTGTGTCCAAATTTCCATCATGACATAATGCATAATGCACCTAAAACACCTTTGGTCATGTGTAGGTTTTTAACCCTATACAATTAATTATTGCAACAAAATTCATAATTAAAGCAAAAAATAAGCAATGGAAAACACACATATTAACATATATATTTATCTTTGAAACCAAAAATCAAGAAAACCAACAATATTTTTCAATATATATATATATTTGTACAATATTTATGTATCCCGCAACATCCATGAAATACCAATCCATTTACCCTGAATGATAATAAAACTATAGTTCCTTAAATAAAACTACCAAATTAAGGGAAAAACCACCATGAACCACAAAACCACTTTTAGAAAAAACAATGTGTTGAAAATCACCAAAAATGAATGCAAAAAACTTCCCCCAAAAAAAAATCTCAAGGGAAACACTCCCAAACCCCGTGGCTCCCTTGTTGTGCTCGAAGCAATGTATAGTGCATGGACCCAATCATGCAAAGTTTATAACACATACCCAACATCATGAAAATCACATCACTTCAAACTTTCCTTTGTTGTGACATATCACATTGCCTCAAATATTGTTTTTATGTGACACATCCAACTTTCTCAAACTTTCCCTCATTGTGCAAGAATGTTTATTGCACCTAAAATTCATATGGCCATAATATATCACATCTCTCTAAAATTTCATTGTCACGGCTGATTGCATCATACAAAAATTTTCTTATGTGCAACACATAATTATTTCCAAAACTTTCCTTGCAACATATGACATCAATTCAAACTTTCCTTTTTCATGACATATCACATCTCGTTGAAGTTTCTTTCTATGTGGCAGATATATCTTTCACAAAATTCCTTTATTGTGACATAATGCATGTCACACTTGGAATTCCTTCATCTTTGACATATCATAATGCACCTAACTTTCTTTTGTCAAAAAAAAAATGAAGAAAAAGTTTATATCAGTACAACACGTCATACTTTCCCAAACTGTCCTTCATCATGAGAAAGGGAAAAATTTTAAAATGGTATTGCATAAATTGGTTTTAATAACGAAAGTAAGCTAAAATATTTTAAACTAAAAGCATGGACACTTCTTCATCCAACAACCACCAAAATTCATTGATGTTTTTGGACAACCATAGTGATCACATTTGGAAAACTTGTAAAGAGTCTAAGAGGAGCTATGAACAATATTAATATTGATGATGCGACAATTTTACCGAGTGTACTTCTTTAATCTAACTTTGAAAGATTACAAAGTGTAAAGGAGCTCTTGTTTTCAATGTATTTAAGAACATCAATATCGAAAAGAGACTCCTAATATGATTTTTTTACTCTATGTCTTGTCCTACATCTATTGAAGTTTGATTTAGTAGTATCACATTGGTAGATGTTAAGTTCACATGAGGAGGTTTGGATATAATTGGCTAAATGAAGTGTGGATATTTCCAAATTCTATAGTAGGTTGATTGTATATTTAGTATGTTTATATTTGGTTGATTGTTGTTCATTGTAATTTATTGTAGCTGATAACTTTTTCCTTCAGTAAAACATGTTTGGGTGTATCAAAGATTAACTATTGTTAGCTAAAATGACTATGGTTGAATTTGATTGAGTTGATATCATAATGATTAAATATGGTTGATTGTAGGTTGATATTGGTTAAGTTTGATAAATAATGGTTGATGATGGTTGACTATTGTTGACTATAGTACACCATATTGATAAGATTAATCCTTGATAATTGTGAATTGTTGATTTTGTTTGATTATGAATAATTATTGTTGACAATAGTTGACTTCAATATGATTATAACTCTTCTTGGTTAAGTATGCTTGATTATAGATTGAGTATAGAAACCTTTGTTTGATTATGGTTGATTATAGTTGACTATGGTTGATAGTCTTTTACTATTGTTAAGTAAAAGTGACCCCCTTGAGCCTTAATACCTTGGAATGATGTGAACCAAAGAGACCTTGTTTGGAGTGTACACCACACAAGGAAATGGAAATGCATGTTTGCTTGAAATTTTCTTTTAAAATTGTTTTTCCTTTTTATATCACACTTATATAAACTTTAATGTGACATGACTAAAGCTTTGTAATTTTGAAGAAAACTATAAAGGAGTGTGATGTATTGCATATAAGAAACATTTTTACGGTACAATATGTCACAATAAAAAATAGATTTGTGTGTGACACAATGCATCACAATACCTTTTTTTTAATTATGATCCAATGTGTCATGATAAAAAAGCTTTGATTTTGATACATTATTTCATGGACGAAGGAATTTTGAGTGTAGAACAATACAAGCAAGGAAGCACTCCAGTAATGTGATAAAGTACACCTTCCAAGAAGAAGAAAAGAGTTCACTTGGAAATTTCCATTTATTGTGATGAATCAGAGTTTACGAAAATGTGACATATCACGACTAAAATAATTGATCTCCAATACACATTCTGTTGCAATGAAAAAAATAATTCAATTAGATTTTTCCCTTTGCAGTACATGTTGCATTATAAAAGGAAAGAAAATTTCGGTTTGATATGCATTATGTCATGAGGAAATACAAATTGGATGTGATAAGCATTACGTTGTGAGGGAAAACAAATTCGATGTGATACATCATAGGAAAATCAAGTTTCTACATGATGCAAAACAAGAGTTTTGGACAAAGTTTTGAAATGTTTAAGATTGGTATTGGATCATTATATTTTTTTTCATCCAAATTGATGCTTCCAAAGTGTGAAAAGTGGAGGAATAAGTTCACAAGACCATTTTTCCCAACAGGTCCTAGTTTGGTGAGTTAGGATCTGAAACCTTTCATAAGCAGTTTGAGGCATCTAATATATCTTTTTGCGGGGGGGGAACTTTGTCACTTAAGTCTGTACCGCTTAGCATTATTATTCATAAAATTGTCTTTTCAATGACACAAGAATCACCTCAATAAGAGTCCACATGCAAAAATTATGCCACCTAGAATTTTACCTTTTTGTTTTGACCATCATAATTTGAAACAATGCCAGCTCAACACAAAAATATCCATGGAAAGGGGGTTATCCACTTGATCATAATGAATAACACTCTAGAAGAGTCAATATTGTAAGAATATACACATGATCATGATGAACAAGACTCTAGAAGAGTCAATATTGTAAATTTAGTTAAGAGTTGAATGAGTCAAACTTAACCAATAATAGGCTATTGGGCTATTGTATAACAACACCACTAGGAGGAAAAGGGGTCCTATTCTACTCGAGTGCATTTTTTTTCTATAAATGGGTATATTAATTGAGAGTGGAAGGAGATATATAAATAAGAAAGGTTTGTATGTTGTGGAAAACCACAGGCCATAGGTATCACTTTGTACTTGCATCCATTTCCATTTAGAGAAAAAGAGAGAAAATCAACCTCACCTTATAGCCTAGTTTTCTATCAAAAGGGTTTCTCAGGTCATATCTTATGGTCATTGAATTTTGTAAGTTTTATTTCTCTTTTGCTATTTTTAATATTTTATCTATTGAATTCATAAGCATAACTCAGTAATTAACAATTTAGTAATCGAATGAGAAATTAACCTCATGGTGTAGATTTCAAATTTTACATATTTTATTATTAGATTTGTTGTGACAAACTGTCCAATGGAATATGAATGGTAGTTTACAAATCATATTTATATCTGATTAGGTTTGTTTTCATATATTGTGGGGAGTTTTAGAGGATCCATATTGGTTCAGCCAAAATTCATAAAAAGGTAGCCATTGTTGACAAATTTATCAATAACCCTCAAGATCCCATAGAGGAAAGGTGTTCATGGCTACACACACAAGTTAAAGATATAGACCATAATGTGAGACTCCTTATAGAGGGCCTTAACAATAAGCTAAGTATATTAAGAGAAAATGGATATTATAATACATAGGTTGGATTAGAGGGGAAATCAATGGATTGAGAAGAACTAGAGCTGAAGTATAAGAAGGAACCTAAAAATGGAATGACCAATTTCAAGTGTCATGAACCATTCAAAATACCTATTCAAGATGAAAGGGAAGGTTGACATCAATCCATATCAGGGTGATATTGATAATTTGAAGTTAAATCATTAGTTACAATAGTTATAAGTTTATTTTAGTGTTTATAATATACATGAAGAATAGAAAATTTAATTTTATAAGCTAAAACTAGAGGTCCATGCCCTAATCTTGTGGGAAATATACATAGAAACCATAATATTGGAGGGATATCCTCCCATTACTAAGTTGGAAGATTTCAAAACTCTCCTAAAGTCAAAATGTTACCCTATCAAGTATATAGATGACTAGTGGATCCAATGGCATTACTTCAAGCAAAGATAGGGGTAGAGTGTACAAGGGTACACCACAAAATTTAGAAATATGGCCATAATGCTAAATATCTCACCAAATAATCCATAAATACTCCTCAAGTATATTTGGGGTCTACATAAAGTGATGCTATTAAAACCCAGAACGGTAGATGAGGCATGTACAGACACAATAACTAGAGAACATAGGATGGAAGAAAGGGAAATCCAGTGTTTCAAAGTTGAAGGAGAACCAGGAAACTTCCAAAGAGGGAAATAAGAAGTGGAGAAAGAGATAAGAAAAAAATACAATAACCAAAGCACACCATTGTAAATATCTTTACATCTATTGTAACATTGATCATCATACAGAGGAGAAGTTTGGAAGTTGCATCCAAAGCTCAACCAAAAGCAAAATGATAAGAAGAAAAATATCATGGCCACATATTCGAGAAATTGAGTGGAAATAAGCTCAAACATGGATGAAAATATGGTCTATAGATCAGTGCAGAAGGGGGTGAATCTAAGTATCCTTTAGCAATAAGAAGAGAATGAAAACAACAAACCCTTGAATATAAAGATACAAGTCAAAAATATGAAAATTGGTATTGTATTTAACTCAGGCTCACAATAAAATCTCATAGTAGTAAATATGGTCATGAAATTTGGATTGGAGACTCATGAATAGCCTAGCCCATGTCCATTGGGATGGTTCAACAAGGAGGCAGAGATAAATGTAATCAAACAATTAAAAAATAAATTTTCTATCAGTGTTGATTTATTGATGAAGTAGAATTTGATGTAGCTCCACTAGATGCATCTAGTGTTGTATTTGGGAATCCCTATATGTACATGTGGGATGTGATCTTCATGCAAAGAGACAACTAGTACCACCTTAGAAAGGATGATAAATGTTCATCATCAATGCACATAAGGGAAGGTTGAAGATCTCATTGGTAATTGCCAACCATGCCAAAAAGTAGATCAATTCTAGCAAGAAATATGTTTTGTTATTTTTAAGAGAAAATAATTTTGTAGAAGCACTCTAAGGAAAATACCTTCTAGCGCAGTTTATAATGGAGGTTTTTAGTGTTATAAAAGTTCAAAAATTGTCAAAAAAACATGCGTTAAAACATTCATTTGTGGGAATAGATGTTTTAGCGGAGCTCATAATGGAACTTCATCACAATTGAAAAAATCTGGGCGACTTCTTTTTTTTTTTTTTCGGTGCACTTTATGGAACAAGAAGCCCTAATGTGCTACTTATAGAAATGCACTAGGCTTCATACATAATTAAAAGCATAGAGCATTTTAATTAAAAGAGCACATGAACTTGAAATGTATACCACCTTGGTGCTTACAACAAAAAATCCTCGATGTGTACAACTCAAAGAGAAACATACCTTGAAATTCATACCGCATTGGTGATTTTATAAAAAAAATACCTAATCATTCTTTGATGAAAGAACGGATCCCAAGAATGCAAAAAATAATTGCAATTCTAGTGCTTTCTCTTAAACACACAATACCAACATGTCTTGTTTACTTAAGCGAATCGATGTTATATAGAGGATCTAGTGCTATTAATTTTAATAGCCCACCGAGAATGGAGATAATATTTTGTAGAATCGGGTGGTGTTAGTTCTATGAAAGCACTGGTGCATTAAGATTTACAATTCACGAGGGCATTAATTAAAAACAATACTGGTGCTTAAAGACCTTAAAGCCCCAGTGCTGTCGTTTTCTGAAAAGGTGTTGGTTATGCTAAAATATGACGTCACAGTGATTTTACTTAAAGTAAAGCATCAGTGCATTTTTATGTTATGGACACACCAATGTTTTTTATGAGATTTTCTCTTTTTTGGAGACGTCGAACCGTGATAGAGCAAATATTGTAATTTTTTAAATTTGTTATTCATTGAGAAATCGACATATATATTATAACAATATTCATATAAATTAATATTTGATTAGTGCATTTTTATTTGATGTTTGGATTAATTTGTTATATTATCAGATTTCACATATCTTCATTATAATATTTAATCATCCATATATTTAATCAATGGTGTAACATTTCACAACGAAATTGGATAACACAATAGAATAAATTAAAATGTATTTTATTATATATCAATAAGAGACTCTTTGTCATGCAAAATTGGATTGTTATTGGTAACCCCTTATCTTTTAATTGGGACAATATGTCCATGATTACATTAAAAAATTGGATGATTTTCACAGAAAAATTATTTCAAAAAATATGACAAGTTGCATTTATATCCAAATATATCATCATTCTTTGTTGGAACTGATGTTTGTGCTCGAGCTACTTCCATGACATGGGTTATTTGGAGGAAACTTTTGTTGATTGCATCGATTGTTTTCATATTCTTAATCTTGTTCCATCTGCAAACATAAAATAAAGTGTAATGAGTGTATTTACATTGGTGAGAATAATGAAAATTGAAATAAATAATATACATCAATGTAAATAGAAAAGAAAAGTACCATAGCAAGAAGTGACTCGTGAATTATACACATTCTTTCAAAACCAAATCTCATGCCTTCTTTCAACAATTGTTCTATTGGCACCATTCTATACTTTGTTTCCTGCAAGTTTTATACCCCATAATAAATCAAATATTTAATATAAAGGAATTTTTTGTTCTATTAATTATAAAATGAGAGAAGTAAAACAACGTAGATACTTACAAAATTTACAATCAATGTTTGATATACCAACATATACTCACAACTGTTATTTAACCTAATGTCAATCAATTCTTCTTATGGCTCTTCTTTGTATGTTAGCACCTACTTGAAGACTTTCAAGGATGGTTGTTGTAAAACAACTTAAAATATATAAAAATGAAACCTTGATTTGTTATAAGGAAATATTAACAATTATTCACAAACTTTGAAATCAACAATTTTCTTCCTTGTCGTCCTGTTTTATGTGTTGAATGAGTTCCATCTTGTTTTATTTTCTACGGGAAATGCTTGAAAATTAATATTTAATACTAAATTATTTTTTATATGTACAAAGTCGATCATGATTACATATATTTGAAGCACCTTTTTGTTGAGATGGCTCTTCTTATGATGCAATTATGTCCATTTATTTGACCATATCCTTATACATTTTTTTGGACATTCCTACTGGTATGTTTCCTATATCAACGCATTCATCATTTGGGATTTTCATTATCTTCCTCAAAAAAATAATAAACTATTTCTATAATCGTATGTAAACTAAATATAACAAAATCAATATTAGTAAATTTGTAGTAATATACACATATAATTATAGAAAATCATTTTATACAATTAGGAATATTACATTTTGAATGTTTTTTTTGTTATTGTGTTATATTTTTGCTATTGCAATTCTGACATGTCTCATTGACAATTGCTCTCGAAACAATTCATGTAGTTTAGATACAATTGCTTTCTTAGAATTGTTGCATTTATTTTTGTATTGTAAGTGGAAACTATGTATATACGTTCATTCCACTAAATCCCTCATAGTTTTGTAAAGGAATTTCCCCCTTTCACTAACCTCCAGCACCACTCCAGATGAGTTAAGGACCAATTCATCGACATTTACATGTTTCATAATTTTTCTTTTCTTACAACGACATTGATATTTTCCTTCGTTGTTGCTTTCTATGGAACATTAAACATATATGAATTAATAGATTGTTTGAAACATGTTATCTAATATTCTTAAGTATATTATTAATGAAAATTCAAAACAAAAAAACTCATGTTGAATAGTATTTTTTCATTCACTCAATTCATCATTATGTAATTTTTCTATCAGGATTTTACACTATTCTACACATAGATTAGAAATAATCTTATTGACCTTGTTCATTTTTGTGGCTCTGTATGACACATACCAACTAATACATATTATTTAAACTTACATATAGTTCAAATATATTAATTTTGTAAATAATTTACAAAGAACTTGCCTTCTCTGATTTTTTGATGTGTTGTCATTGTGTCGATCAATATTTTTGTTACTTGAGGCCTCTCGAGATAATTTTTTATCAATATACAACATGTACCATTCAATACAGAAGCCATTAGATATATTTTACAAATAAATCCAATAATTTTCAGCCAAAAAAAGCTATGGTAAACAGTGTGTTTATCTGAATAAATGCATTGGTACGTTTATAAGATTAAACACACCGAGCTTTTAATTTTTAAACACTGTCATGGAAAATTATTTTTTTTAATTATTTTTAAATTAGGACAGTGCAATTTGTAAGGCTAAACAAACCACACTAATTTAATGGTGCTATTAGGAAAATACGCTTCGGTGTGTTATATTACACCAAGAGCAACGATGAATAGACTGGACAAATCAATTGTGTTATAATATACCGGTGTGTTGAAGTACTAAGGTAGCACTAGTGCATTACATTACAGAGGGTGCACTGCACAACATATAGTCATTTAAAAAAAAATGAGAGGGTTGACAATGCGATTTGTAAGGCTAAACGTAGCGGAATGATTTAATGATGCTACTAGGAACAAGTGCACTGGTGCGTTATATTACACCAGGAGCAACAATGAAAATACTAGAAATAATCCGAAGTGTTATAATATACCGGTGCATTATGTTACTAAGGTAGCCTTGGTGTGTTATGTTACATAGGGTGCACCACAAAACATATAGTTGTTTCTTAAAAATTAGAGAGGGTTGATGATGCGATTTGTAAGGCTCAACACACCATAATGATTTTATAGTGCTATTAGGAATAGGTGCGTTGGTGCATTATATTACACTGGGAGAAACAATAAACAAACTAGATAGAATCAAAAGTGTTATAATTTACTGGTGCATTGTATTACTCATGTAGCATTTGTGTGTTATGTTACAGATGGCGCACCGCACAACATATAGTCGTTTTTTTAAAAAATGGAGAGGGCTGACAAGGTTTGGATCTAATTCAATAAGCAATTCACGTACTTTATATGTCAAACACCCTATATATAGTGAGTACAAAAAACCATTAAATCTAAAATTCCTAAATTAAAAAACCCTAATTGTGAAGTGGTAGAGAAAGTTAAAACCTAATGTGATATTTTTCAAGAAGAAGCAAGGATTTAAAGTAAGTATTGAATTTTTTTATTTTTAATTTTCTGAATTTTAATTAAATTTAAATAGGAATAGAGATCGTAAAAAATTTTACTAGTAAAATCTATAGTAATTTTTTAATATACAAGGTTTTTTTTGAATTGTGAATAAATCTAACAGAAATTGGAAAACATTTTAACAGTAAAATTTAAGATTCTTGCTATCTAGAGTTTTGAGTGAATCACCATACCTTTCAACTTCCGATCTTTTGGTGGAACCAAGATATTTTGCAGCTTTGATCTAATCTTCTCTTACAAATGATCTCTCTTTTGATTAAACCCTACCTAAAATTGTAATTTTTTTATTAGTAAAATGAACAATAAATATTAAAACCTACTATGCAGGTTTTTGAGTGAATCTCCATACCTTTTAGCTTATGATCTTCTGAAAATTTCTGCTACTCCAAAGTATTATGTTGATCCTACATAGTGCCCCTAGCATATCTCTTTTGCAAATCACTCCCTTGAAATTTTAGGTAAAATAATGAAATGGTGAATAAATTTTTACTATTTAAATTACTTTATGAAATTAAATTTTGAAAAATCAATTGTCGCTTAATTTTTAAATAATAAAAAAAAAAAAAAAAAAAAAAAAAAAAAAATGCGCTTTTTTTATTCAATTTCTATGCACATCAGTGTGTTCGGTAGTCAAGCACATCGACATTTCCGAGGCACCATATTTTTTCAATGCACCGACATGATTCAATATTTTTTCATTTTTTAAATCCCAAAAGGGTGCAATTTTATTTTTTAATGCAACATTGCGGTCTATATTTGAAAGAGCACCAAGACAGTTGAATTCATTTTTATTTTCTAAATTTGCGAAAAAAATGTGTATTAGTGTTGTCTTTTATTTAAACGTACTGGTGCATTTTTATGTGAAAGAGCACTGATATGATAACTTATTTTTTATTTTTTTCGGAATGTCGGAAACTAGTGTGGGTATTATTTAAATGCCCCATTGCTCTTATTATTTAAATAGACGAGTGTGGTTTATTTTGATTAGTACATTGGTGGGGTTTAAAATCTATCTAAAATTTTATTTTCACATAAAATGACATATTAATCTCAAATTATCATTTATGACGCATCCACATGAACTACAATCGTTCATAGCATACATTTTCCACTTAAAGTCACCTTGTTCTTGAAAAATGGTTTCAAAACTGTATTGAAATTTAGATTGTGAGTATATTGTTCTCAAAATTAATTTTAGATATTCACATAAAATTTTATTTCTGATTTTTCTCAAATATAGGGACAAAATCTCAATAATATCAAATGTCGAATTCTTCAAATTCCATCTCATTCCATATTGTTGATCAAAATCCTTCGCGGAGTTTTCCTTTTCCATCTCGAGCAAGTTTAGATTTGATTTATATTTCGATTATCTAATTGACTTTTTTTTTTAATCCATGTCAATTTGAATAAAAATCTACGCAAATTATTTACAGGATCCTGTTTCAAAATTGAGTTCAGATATAGAAAATATTATTCTATATTATTTTCAAAAACGTCGGGAACTCTTATCAAGAGCATCATATCACGAGCAATTGGTAGATGGAAATTGAGAACTTCTTCACCTTGCCAATTGGAACATCGCATCTTCTAGCCATAATCCTAGATCAACAATGGTAATAATTATTTGGTATACTGAAATTTCAACAAACCAATTGCATTTTAGTGCTTACTAATATCATTGATATTGTACTAATGACTTTTAATATTTTTTGAAATTAGGATTCTAGTGATGATGAGCAACCCACCTACCATCTTCCGATGCACCCCACTACAATGTCAAATCAAGAGATGGTTGCATTAAGAGCAAGACTCAGAGAGGAAGCATACATATAATGGTTGAACCAACCACCCATTCAATTCCCACTATGTCCAGATTCACTAATTAGGAATGACTACAACAATAATAGTTCTTCATCACACATTGGCAATGGATGCAATCAAATGGATGTTGGTATGGATGATTACTTACAGCTACAACTTCCATGGAGGCAATGATGTTATATGCATTCTAGAATGATGAGCTAGGCGATGATGCTCATATCACTAATACCTTATTCGAAATCTTGAAATATGCTTCCACCACCCTTCTCTTTGGACCTAGCAACAAGTAAATGTCTACTCAGTTGGGGACAACGTGTTGGCATTATAGCTAATGTGTTATCCTTGATGGAAACCTACTCGATGAAGATGTCAACATTGTGATAACATGATCATTATGCAGATTAATATAGATTCTACATATGGTATGGAAAAAGAAATTATAGTTCAAAGACAGATGGATGTTAAAGGTGAAGTTTGAGAAAGTATACACGGGTCCTATGAAGCAAGCTCGCATACATGCATTGGTCCCATAAGTGAAAGTCACATACAGAATTTGAACCAAGGTATTTTGGATACCAGGGGTCATTACCATGGTATTGACCCATAGTAATTGATGTGAACATGGTTATTTGACACTGTCAAAGAATACTAACGAAATTAGAAATGGATTTACCCAATATATTGGCTAAGGTTAAAACTATATAAGGAGATGGAGATCAAGTTGTTAAGCATGCAAATAATGAATCATTCATGTGTGATCTATTCTAGAATAGGTGTGCACCAGGGAGAAAGGACAAGACTCGGATCTAAAAGATTTGAAGTTTTTTGACGTATATGATTGATTGATTTATGTGTTGCAAATGTCAAATTAGCTAATAATGATGAATATGTAATTATAATGATGTTGTCATCTAAATTAATTATTCAAAAGTTTGTAGTATTGACAGTAAAGGTTGTATAGAGTGAAATTTTGTTTGCAGTGAATGTTTTCAAGATATGTACACAGGTGTGTTTGGGAATAGTCATGTACATAAGCATATCCATCCCTATAGGGTTGCGTATATATTCTGAGATAAAGTTTGTGATATGTTGAGATATATACGCAGGTGTTGTGCATGGTAAGCATGTATATACGTTGATCAGCCTTGTGATAGTCATGTATATATGGTAGGGTTTGCAATACTCCTAAATGATGACATTTGATCAATTCAATTCTGATTGTTGTTGTATTTCGATGATGTCTCTATCTAGATCATTGACAGTGTTGATTGGTTTGAATGTGAAATGGAATATTGGTTAGTAATGATGCTACAATGATTTATGATTGGTTCAGTGATATGTGAATGGTTCAATGATCTAGCTACAATGATTTATGATTGGTTCAGTGATATGTGATTGGTTCAATGATCTATGTATGGTTCAGTGGTTAATTCAATGTTGTTGTGATTCATGATGCAAATAGTCAATGATTTGAGATCTGTAATCAGGTGTAATACAAAGGAAGCATGTACATATGCGGATCTGCTTCATAATAGTAGTGTATACATACTGAAGTATATTTGAAAAAGGTTTGCAGTGGCAAAACTTTATTTTTGTAATGGTTATCAATGTATGGCTTGGTATATTTATGAGTGGTTATGCAATGGTATGATCTAATTATGATGATATGGATTGGTTTTATCTAGTTCCAATGTTTGATTGAGATTTAGTTTAGTGATTGGTTTGTTAATGATATAGTTTTTCATTTGGTTCTATAATTAAAGTTTAGATTTAATATTTAATTTTATATTGAGCATAATGTTGGGTGTGGGTCCAGTTTGAAAATATGATGAAAGGTGACCTACAGGGTTTTTATGTTTTGGGTAAAGTGGATCCAGTCTGAAATATTATGAAACATGGTCCATAAAGGTGATGAGGGTTGGCGATTTCAGTAAGGGGGTCATAGCTTCTTTCTAGTGGTAGCTGGTAAATGTGTTCAAGGGGTAGGTGTTCCTTTCTGGTAGGAGCCAGTAAATGATATCAGGGGGTTGTAACTCACTTCCAGTGGGCGTTGGAGAATGAGAGAAGGTTGTAGCCTTCTGCAGGTGTGTACTTGTATGATGTAAGTATATGTGCTAATACAAGATTGTAAGAATATTTTCTTTTTATAATAAGAAAGAAGGCAAAGATGATGACAACACTAGCTTTCTCCCACATTTGCTTTTCACCTAAAATCTTGGTGTTCATGTGTGTTGATTATCTATCTACGCTTTACTGCTCATGATTTCTGCTTAATGATTGAATAATGAAGTAATGATTCATTAGTTAAAGATGATCAGTTGATGAAATATATGAAAAGTTATTTAATTAGATATAAGTTATTTTCTTTCACTAAAGTCACGTACATACATTGTTTGCTTGAATGATAGTATTGTATAGAAATCAAAATACTAAATGAAAAGTTTAGAGTCAATTAAAATACTAATTCACCCCCCCCAGCCCCCTGCTAAGTGTTATTCCCAATAATTGGTATCAGAGCAGGTCCCTTAGAAGAATCTTGATTGCTTAAAGGGATATCCATCAAGATGAGTAGTCAAGAGGGAGAGTTTTATATTAAGCCACCCTTGTTTAATGGAACTAACTTTGTATTTTGGAAATTCATAATGAGATCATTTTTACAGGCACTTGGAGCTAATATATAGGCAATTATTGAAGGTGGATATTAATATCCAACATCTATTCCCACATCGGCAGTGAAGAAACAATATGAAACCAATGCAAGAGTTGTAAGTGTTATCTTGGGAATTATTACTGAGTTTGATTTTGTGAAATTCATGCAGCTAAACACCACAAAGTCAATATTGGATAAGATTATCTAAATTTATGAAGGTGATACTAAGGTAAAAAGTGCTAAACTTCAATAATTTAGAATTAAGTATGAGACTCTTAGAATGCATGACGATGAAAGTATTGAAAGATTTTTCCTTAGGGTAGATGAGGTTTTTAACTCTATGAAGAATATTGGTGATGAAATAAAACATGCTATTATTGTTGAAAATATTATGAGATCACTAACTCCAAAGTTCGATTTGAAGAACCTTTCTCTTGAACAAATCCATGGGATCTTAACATATTTCTAAATGAGAAAAGGGGGTTCATCAAGTGTGACATAAGAAACCTCCAAATCCACATACAAAGAGAAAGAAAAGGAAAATCCTAAAGATACAAGCTACATTTTAGATGAGGAAGAAGCAAATTTCGTGAGAAAGTTGCCAGTAGGAACTAGTAAATTCAAAGGTAAGCTTCCCTTTAAATGTTTTACTTGTGGAAGAGTAGGTTACTATGCATCCAGATGTCCATATAAACAAAATAACTATAAGAAATATAATGGAAAGGATGTTGACAGGAAAATTTCCATAAAGAAGTTTTCTACGAAGAAAAGTTTTTATTTTAATAATGATAGTCAAAGCACATCTGATGATGAAGAAAAATCATATTCATATTCTAACAATTGTTATCAAATACTTATTTTTTTTGAAGAACAATTTGTATATAAATATGATGATGTATTTATGGATGCTCTAGAAGAAATTTCTTTCAATAATGAGTATGATGAATCAGGTCAGGATTATCCGTTACTTATGGCCCTTTGAGATCAATCAATTAGTAAATCGGATAGTTATAAAGAAGATGATGTATTGGAAACATTAAATGAAATTGATAGGCTTAGGAATGAAAGCAAAAAATTGGAAATAAAAGAAAGTAGTATGGTCAAGGAAATAAATATTTTAAGAGTGCAATTAGAAGCAACCAATAGAAGAATAGAAGTCTTAGAAAAGGAACTCCGAGAAAAGGAAAAACAGTGTAAAACAATAGAATGTGAAGTTGTGAATCTAAGGGAAGATTATGAGAAAATCAACAAATGGGTAAAGGCATCTAAATATCTAGAAAAAAAATTAATGAACAACACTCTCCTATAATAAAGATACGCATTGGATACAATCACATGGATTCATATACACAATGTAATGAGAAAAACCAACATAATGTTGTTCAAAAGAAAACTGAATCAAGTTACACAACTGAAAGGAAATTTCCCATATCAAATTCAAGACAAATCCCTAGGCATTAAGGATGGTTTCATGGATATTTTTTTTTTCTTGTAACTCATTTGGGCATAAATCCACTAATTTCAAGTCAAACATTTGGAATGGAAACAAAATATTGGATATGTTTGAGCACATTATTAGAAATTGCAAGTAGATTTGGAGGAAGAAGGAACAACAGTAAGAGACGTAGGGAATATTGTCCGTACTATAGTCCATTGCTCTTAAATCATACTTCTAACAATGAACCTAGAAGTGAATATGAGGTACATAACCTCATGAATAGGAGGTGATGATTATCAAATCCACAGGATTAATGATGTATGATTTCAGGGGGAGATATGCATTGATGATGATTCCCTATGTTGATTTGATATTCATTCGGTGATGCTTCTATTACTAACATTGCATGATGAAGAGAATCTAAACATAAAATATATAAGACATGTTCAAGGAGAGTTGTGGCTATGAAGGTTTAGCATTTTACTTTCTGTACGTGGATCACATGAAGAAAAGTCAAATGTATACACGTGTTTTGATCTAGAGAAGCGTGTACATTTCTCTAAGATGAATAAATAGTGGCATAGATTCAAGGGAGCTTCTCATATGCTTCCATCAAATTATTATTGGATTTTTGGTTCTAACATAAGTTTGTTGCATAATGTTGGTGATGCCTATATGATTCTTAGGAATGATGAGGTTATGAGTTGTTGCAAGTCTCATGTTATTGATGAAATGATTCTTTGATGCACTTGCTGATTGTTGAGTTGGATATGATGAGATTTGATGATGATAAGTTGGGACAAGTTCAGGGGGAGCATCTGTTATGCTTCTAATAGTACATTGTTGGCATTATGGTTTCTTGAGCGCTACTTGCTAAATGATGGGGTTTATGATGAATTCATGGTTTACTCACTACTTGTTGGCATTGAGTTGCATTAGGTGAATTTTTTAATGGTGTGTTAGTCGTACTTGATACACTTGATGAGGATGATGTGTATTATGTTGATTTTCATTGACTGTGATATGGTTTGCACATGTGTTATTCATGGTTCCTAAGGTGATTAGTATTTATCCTTAAGAATTGTGACTATTCACACTTATGGAGAGAGTGTGTTGACCTTGATGACATAAGGATAAGTTGATAACATAACTTTATTGCACTATATTATACTTCTACTACAGATGCTTTGTGATGCTTGGAAGCACTACATATTTTGTCACATGGTGATGATATTCGAGAGATTGAAACTACAATATTTGATCTTAGATGTTGATGATAAGGATGTTCATCCTATTGTCTATGTTGTTCCTATCAAATGTCTATGTTGTAGATTCCTATATGGTGAATGATTCTTTCTATTATGGTATTTCTACATCATGTGGAGGTTCTTCTTTTTGGTTATAAGTGTCATAAGTGTCTCTTAATGTAAAGGTCATGAAAATATCCATGTTGTAAATCATTGTAAATTTTAGTCGTGTATGTGCTATTCGGATTAATTCATGTCATGAATGTAATCCCAGTTTATTGGGACCTTGATGTAAAATTTTGATCCAATATGTAAACCTAATATGTTGGGTAATTGATGTAATCATGGGAGCATAGAATCCATGGTCATAGGAAAGGTCATATTTGGTTAAGTCATCAAGTCTTGTACTCTATTGAATGTCTTCAGAAGGTTCAACATATTCTTGGGGGGGGCTTGGTCAATATGAAATTTTCATATTCAACAGATCGGACCTACAACAATCCTCTCTACAAAGGGGGAGAGATGCCTTCATTTAGCCTGGTTCAACCCTTTTCCCTTGATTTCAAAGGGGGAGAGAAGGTCAGTTTTTGGAGAAAAATTCTTGGTGAGAAGACTTGGTATTTGCAGGTATTTATAGGTGATGACCAAATACCAAAGTGGTTTCCATCAAGTCCAAAGGAGGAAATTGTTGGCATTATGAGTAATGTGTTGTCCTTTATGGAAACCTACTTGATAAAGATGTCAACATTGTGATAACATGCTGATTATCCATACTGATACAAAATGTTGTAGATGGTATGGACATAAATGGTATGGAAAGAGAAATGATAGTTCAGAGACAGATGGGTGTTAAAGGTGAAGTTTTAGAAAGTATACATGGTTCCTATGAAGCAAGATCACGTACATACATTGGTTCCATAAGTGAAAGTCACATACATAATCTGAACCTGGTATTTTGGATACTAGGGGTCATTACCATGGTATTAGCCCATAATAATTGGTGTGAAAATGGTTATTTGATCCCGTCAAAAAATATTAACGACATTACCAAGGGATTTACCCAAGGTATTGTTTAAGGCTAAAACTATATAAGGAAATGGAGATCAAGGTGTTAAGCATGTAAGTAATGAATTATTCATGTGTGATTTGATCTGGAATAGGTGTGCACTAGGGAGCAAGGAGAAGACTCTGACCTAAAATATTTGAAGTGTTTTGACATATATGCTTGATTGATTTACTTGTTGCAAATGTTAAAGTAGCTAGTAATTATGAATTTGTAATTATAATTTTGCTATGATCTAAATGAATTATTCAAAAATATGTAGTATTGACAGTAAAGGTTGCATAAAGTGAAATTGTGTTTGTAGTGAAAGTTGTCAAGATTTATTCATAGGCTTGTTTTGGAATAGTCGTGTACATATGCGTATCCATATCTTTAGGGTTATGTGTATATTCTAAGATAAATTTTGCAGTATGTTGAGATCTGTATGCGAGTGTTGTGCATGGTAAGCACGAACATATACCGATCAGTCTTGTGATAGTCGTGTATATATGGTAGGGTTTGTAGTACTCCTAAATGATGACATTTGATCATTTATGTTATGATTGTTGTTGTCTGTCAATAATGTCTCTGTCTAGATGTCTGAAAATGTCGATTGGTTTGAATGCAAAATGGAATATTCATTAGCAATGATTCTACAGTGATCTATGATTGGTTCAATGATATATGTATGGTGTAGTGGTTAATTTAGTGTTGTTTTGATTCATGATGAAATAGCCAATCATTTGAGATATGTACACAAGTGTAATACAGAGGAAGTGTGTACATACGTGAATCTACTTCAAAATAGTATCATATACATACAAAGTATAATTGAACAAGGTTTACAGTGACACCACTTTATTTATGTGATGGTTATCAATGTGTGGCTTGGTATATTTATGAGTGGTTATGCATTGGTATGTTCCAATTATGATGATATGGATTGGTTTGATCTAGTTGCAATCATTGATTCAAATTCAGTTCAATGATTAGTTTTCTAATGATGCAGTGATTCAGTTGGTTTTGTGATGAAAGTTCAAATTCAATATTCAGTTTGATATTGAGCATCATGTTGGGTGTGGTTTAGATTTGGATATATGATGAAAGGTGGCCTACAGGTTTTTTCATATTTTGGGTCAAGTGGATCCAATCTAAAATATTTTGAAACGTGGTCCACATAGGTGTTGAGGGTTGGAGATTTCAGTAAGGGATTGAGATCTTCCTTCTAGTGGTAGCTGGTAAAATTGTTCAAGGGGTAGGTGTTGCTTTCCGGTAGGTGTTGATAAATGAGATCAAGGAATTTTAGCTCCCTTCTAGTGGGTATTGGAGAACGAGGGAAGGTTGTAGCCTTCTACAGGTGGGTGCCTACGTGTTAGTAAGATTTTTTGCATATATAAGATTGTAAGAAGATTTTATTTATATAATAAGAAAGAAGACAGAGACGACGATAGTGGTGGTTTTCTCCCACATTGTATTTCCACCTAAAATCCTAGTGTTCATGTTTTTTTATATGTTTATTGTGTCTTGATGATCTATCTTTTCTTTATTTCTCATGGTTTCTGCTCAATGAATGAATAATGAAGTAATGATGCACTAGTTAAAGATGAACAGTTGATGAAATATATGAAAAGTTAGTTAATTGGATATATGATGTTTGATTTCACTGAAGTCACATACATATGCTTGTTGCATGAAAGAAAATAGATTATATAAATTAGAATATGAAACAAAAAGTTTACAGTGAATTAAAATATTGATTAAACCCCCCCCCCCCCCCCCCCCACACTGTCTCAATATTTTTTCCAACACAATGATGTTCTTGTACAAGGTGAAATAAATGTTTGGCATGTTGAATGCATGTTT
Source organism: Pinus taeda (assembly GCA_000404065.3). NCBI lineage: Eukaryota > Viridiplantae > Streptophyta > Pinopsida > Pinales > Pinaceae > Pinus > Pinus taeda. The sequence continues at coordinate 175,829 of APFE031608576.1, forward strand.
CTTAGCAATATTGAGGTAATTAACTTGCATGATTGATCAAGTTCCTTATTTTTGTCACACAATCAAATTTAAAAATGGTTGATTTTATGAATGTTAAACATTGACACTGTATAATTATATTCCCCACCAACTGTAGGATATTCAAAGATAAGGTTCTTCTGAGTGATAATGTCTTTCCGGATAGCTGTGAAGAGGTAAGCAGTTGTTGAAAATGTTGGGTGTTGAGTAAATATCATATCATATCATGAATTTATAAATGATAGTATTATATATAGAAGAGAATATGCAGATAAAGAGATATGTACGAAATGTGGGCATGACAAGTACTGTAATTAAAAAAAAAAAGGGTAAATCACATGTTCCTCCTCATAAGATATTGAGGCACATGCTTATAATCCCAAGGATTCAAAGACTCTTTCATTAAAAATAATTAGCTATGTTGCAGGGATGACATGCCTCAAACAAAATTGATTTAGGAGTTATGTGAACCCCAACAAATTTAATAGCCATGAAGCATATATATGATACATGGCCTGAAAAATTCAAGGATGAAGTACAAAGTCTACGACTCAACATAGCCATGGATGACGTCAACCCATACTCCCTCCAAAACAACAACTACTATGTTTGGCCTGAAGTATTAATCAATAACAATATCCACTCATGGTTGTCCGTGAAGAATGAACATCTTATGTTGGCTCTCATTGTCCCTGGTAGAAGATAGTGAAGAATATGGATGTCTACTTATAACCATTGGTAAATGAATTTAAGGAATTATGGGAAGGGATACATGTATACGAAGTATCAAAACCCATCACAACAGAGATGAGTTTCAATTTGTATGACATATGTTCTTACACCATACATGATTATCTAGGTTTAGGAGTTTTCTCTCATATAATGCATTCTTATTGATTTGTTTAATAAAAATATTGTTTCACATATTAACTTTAGTTCATCGCAATTGTTCAGATCTCCATGGTTGCTAATGTGTCAACCTTTATACAATAATTTTGTAGTTCTTGTAACAAAAGAGTATAATGGATGTAAATGTTTTGGACCTTTACTAAAGGTTAGTTGGTCCGACCACCTACAAAAGACAATGTAATACTGCTCCAGGGTATTCCTCCCAAAGGAAACCCATACCGAAGATCAACATCTACTTTCAATGATACACCAAAGAGAATCTAAAGACTTGAAATCATGACACCAGTTGGATGGCTTAGATCATATGACATAAAAAAGGAGAAGGAGCTTGTAGAAATGTTTGATTCAAATGGGAAGCCTATATTCGATAACCCATACTTCTTTGACACCTATGTTGAGAAATTTCCCATTGGGATGGAAAGGAAATATGTTTTTTACGAGCTCTCATATTGGGATCATCTTAAGATTTCCCACTTACTTGATCCCATGCATATATTTAAAAAAGTTATGCATTATTTATAGAGGAACATATCATCAAAAGAAAGTGACACATTGGCTATTAGGAGAGATCTTATTTCTTTAAAAGATTAAAACGAAACATTGGCCAAGACAAGAAACTAGAGGGGTATATATCGTATGATTATTTCTATTATGTGAGTGAGTACATCAAGCAGATCGACAACATAACAGGTGTGGTGATTTGGGATGATGAAAGGGATGAAGAAAAAAGAGAAGGGGGGCTTCTTGAGATGAATGGAAAGAGGTGCATGATTAAGAGTAAGTGCATGCTTATCATTTGTTAGATTACTACACAATAAATATTCACACCGAACTTCATATTAATGCATATTTTGATCTCATATGTGTGTGTGTGTTGGTTGGTTTGATTTCATCAGTGAATTCATAAATTGACGTCATCAACAAATTCATTCTTTACAATATGGAAGTGACACAACAAGGGTCACATTGTACAAAGAGAAGAGGAGGAAATGGGTCAATGATAGGAAATAATTCAAACGATTGAATGGTAGAAGTATGCCTTATCCTGATCATTAAAAAGAAAATGTTCCAATGACATTCCCTAACAGTTAGGTTGTTCATCAAGTCAGAGAGAAATATGGTGCATCTATGCGTTACCGCATGCTGAAGAGGATGCACTAAACATAGGGATTGAGTGCAACAATTCAGTAATTATAATCTCTTTTTATACAATTTTAACTTCATATTGCATCTCTGAATTGTAACATCTATATATATTTTATATTTTTAATTATGTTCAGTTTATTAGACACATGACACTGTGATTTTTTCACCTTTTTATAGGTACATTTGTTCCCATCTATGTGGGCATATAGACATTATTTTCGCATAGAGGATTCCAATAATAGATGTATGACACAAGATTGTGGAGTGGAAGTTGAGTTCAACCAACCTAGTCATGCTAGCCACCACAATCAAAACCTAATGCAGGGGAAATTACGGTATGTTGGAAAGATACAAGAGATCATTCAAGTGGACTTTTCTTCTTTCCAATGTGTTATTTTCAGGTGCAATTGGTGGGACACCTTTGATCGGAATAATGTAAAGGAAGATTAGAGGGTTGATATCTATCAACTCTAAAAAGATGTGGCATGAAGCTAGGGAGCCTTATGTTTTCCAAAAACACTGAAACCAAGTGCTTTTTTACCCAGATGTGTTAGATAGGGATTGACGGTTCGTATTAAGACATGACCCTGGATCAAAACATATTTTTAATAACAATAGTGTTATCATGCCAAGCGCCGAGGAAGATAATCAAGGTGATGACAATGGAGAGAGTTATGTACTTGTGTTATTTCATCATTTATGTTATTGTTGTATGTTTTTGTTTTCATCATTTGGCTAAGTATTTCTGATTGATGTTTCTCCCTCTACCGATGTCTTTGCTACATGATTAACATATAAAATACACAAGCCTCATACATAAAATACATTTTTTATTTATTAAATGAAAAATATATTTATTAATAGGAAACTAAATTTACAATCTAATATATATATATATATATATATATATATATATATATATATTATATAATAATATATATATATATATATATATATATATATATTATATTATATATATATATTGGCGCGCCAAAAACACAGCTGCACCATAGTCAGTGCACACATACTTATGGCGCATCACTGTTAGTTCACAAATATAATTTTTTGTAGTGTTGTGTCACACATATGCACTAGTGCGCATGCATAACATTTTCGCATCAGGATGGAATGTTCACGTACTGATATATAACTATATTTTTAAGTATTATTTAGGCAGTGTGTTGAGTAAATATGATAGAACCGATGCAATCAAAACATACAAAGTGCACCACATTTGTGATGGTGATTAAGAGGCATTTGTTTGAGTTTCAAATAGACTTGATGATGCATTTTTGTTTCCAGTTTAGCTTATGTAAAATAAATATGTATTTTTTTTTATGTATTTGTAACTAAATTATTTAAAGTAGACATGTCTTTATCATTGTGAACATGATGTAATATTAGCTAGGATAAATGTGAAAAACATAAATTTTAGTGAATATCTCATGATAATTTATTTGGTATTATTTAACTCATATTTGTTATTAAAAAGAGTTAAATTTAAACTAGTACAATAACAAATAAAGAATAAAACTAACATCATCATGTTATATCTTTATTACTAGAAAAACAATTCACTTCTCTCTTTAAGGGAGAACTTCCAATAGAGAAAATCCCCAACTACCCAACTACAAGTAACTTGGTCACAAGCCTTATTTTTCATTTCTTTATCCTCGTCTTTCTAGAAAGGAAAATTTAATGTAAATTGGTAAGAGTTGTTATAAATATTAGATTTAAATTGCTTGAAAATCTCACAACTTTAGTAATAAAATAATTTTTACAAAAATAAAAAAATTTAAGTTGTATTAACTCTAAATTAATGGGCCTGACTGAGAGATGTTGTCACATAACGTTACATTTTAAAAATAGTAAAATAATAATTGAAATTAACAAATTAAAATTAGTAATAAAAAACGAAATGAATGTGGGTCATAATTACAATACATCAATTTACACCTTAATCTTAAATAACTTTATATAGAGATATAATGTAAAAAAAAACAAAAAAAACAAAAAACAAAAACAAAAACAAAAAACAAAAAAAAAAAACAAAACTAACTAACTAACTAACTAATTTTATTATAATGAAGAAATGTAATGAGTAAAAAAACATAATTTACTCTTTACTACAAGGAAAAAATGTAATTTTTTCACATGACAAGAAATAGTATTATTCATATTACATTATGTGTAATTCATTTTATGTTCCATTTACATGTGATATTTAAAACAAAATTATATTTATAACAAAAAATATTTTACTAACAACCATAAGTAAAGTATTACAATGTCCATATTAAATAACTAATTTTATAGATACTTTATAAAGAGAAAAATAAAGTAATTTAAATTTAACTTTTTCTTATATTTTCACTTTAGTGAGAAAGATTGAGGCAATTCTTATTCCATTAATAGTTGCTTTATAATTCAATTTATGAAAGATATTTGTAAAAGTTTCAATGTTTAATATGGATTTGATATGTAATATTTTAGAAAATATTAATAATAAAAATAGTTAAATGTATACATATAGGGAAAAAATAGGGGGGGCATATTTTATCTTTTTTAATACGGAGAACATGAATTATAAATAAAATATTTCAATATCAGCTACATATATATTATACTATCTCTCTAGATCCACCAATCACCAAGAGGGATGAAATCTATTTTCACTCAAAAAGATGTTTGCATCTCAAGAGATTTGATCCCTCTCAACCCTTTGTAGATCCAAAGTTAAGATGAATCTAGGCTACACGTTGTAAAAAAACTATGACTTAAGCTTTTTAAATTTAACAATAGATTGAATTTTATAAACCAATATTGAATTAGTTAAATTGTATTTTTGAATAATTTATTATTAATAATATTTTATGTTAAAAATTGAATGAGTTACACATTTTCGTCTTTTAAGAATAACTAAATTATTTTATTTTTAATATGGTATTGAAATATTTTACTAATTAAGTTAGATTGAATATCAATGAACTATATAAGCAATAGAAAAATATTTATCGTAATTTTACAATCATAGTTTCAACCATACTAGACTTTGTAATATATAAATATATCTTTGCATTTTTTTTAAGTAAGTTATTTTACATGCAATTTCATATATAAAAGTTTGATAAAAATTCACTAATACACAATCTATAATAAACATTATTTTATAAAAATAAACATCAGGACGATAATCATCATGCAAACATAAACATCATCTAAGATATACATTCTAATTCACTACCATAATCTAATTATATACACTTTTAGTAGCACATATAAATGTCATTAGCTAGCACACAAATCTAATAATATAACAACACATCATCATCATCATCGCATCTAACATCATCACCACACACATCCTCAAATTAATATAAATCTCGTCAAATAACCACTATTATGTACATATCTATCTGCAAGCATATTAAATGAATGTATCTAACATGACCTAACAATATACACATCAACACCAGCATATAAATTAAGTTCATGAACAATGAATGGTCAATGTTGAAAATAGAAACAAGAAATGTTAAAAATAGCATCAAGAAAATCGTAATTTAATTTGTCCTTGAATTAAATTGGGAATAAAATTGTAACTCCACATCTCAAGACAACTTGTAATAGTTAACTAAGTTAATTTAACTTAGTTAGCTCAGTTAATTCAAGTTGAGGTCTAACTAGAGTCATGTAGAGTGTCTCCTACAATTAGGAGCACTAGTTGAGTTTATTTTGAGCTGTAATTATTTAATTCAGTCTAACTAAGTTAAAGTCAGTTAAATTAGTTCCAAATGATGGAGGAATTACTGGGAGGTCCACTAGTGGGGTGTAACCTGTAGTAGTGGGGTGTAACCTATAGTAGTGGGGTGCAACCCACAGCAGTGGGGTGTATCCTGTAGTAGTGGGGTATTGCCTGTCGAACAATGGGGTGCTACCTGAAGTGAAGTGTGGTGTTTTCTACAGTGATCAATTAGTAAAGTGAAGATTCACTCATAGTTAACTCATGCATGTCAAATCATAGAAAGACCCAGTTGAGATTAGAGTCCAAGGAAAATGTACTATCAGTTGTAAAATCATCTAAATTAAATAGATGGTGCATGCAATCATAATAAGGCCTAAAATAATCATTCCTTAATTAGAAAACTCACTAATTTTAACCATTCGAATTTCCTTTAAAAGGAGGAATGAAGGCACAAGTTTAATCATTGTTTTGATGAGCACGAGTTAGTGAGACCAAGCAATAGGAAGCACAATTTTGTGCATGGAGCTTGTGAGGGAAAGGAAATAGGGGCTTGAAGGCCAAGAATTTGGCTAAGTATTGACCAAAGGTAGTCAATCAGACATAGGATAGAAAATACTTATGCACGTTGAGCTCAAGGTTGATCAGAGCATATTGTATTCATCCAAGACTTGTCTAGGAAGTAATGATATAGATAGAGATATTGGAGAGGTTGCTCGGGCTTGAGGAAAGCATTATAATCTTCTCATATTTTATGTCTAATGCAATATACAGATATCATGGGTTTTTAGCTGTGTATTTCGCTAGAAAATCATTGTATTATGTGTGATTGAATTATTTTTCTTATATGGTTCGTTATTTCATCAACCGTTTATTGTTTCTGCTGATGAGTAGAGTAGATTGAAGTCAATTTTTTTAGCATATTACAATCTATAGTTTGAATCTACAAGGCATTTCTACTACATGATCAAGTACATCTTTCGAACTCATCTGAGGTGGAGAACTAAGAAGTGGCTAGTTTGTATTAGAAGATGGCTGGTCTACAAGAGAATGTGGTCACTCTACTCTATCAGGATAAATACATGACACATCCTCTAACTCTGGCATATAATCATGATCAAGTGATTGGCAAGCCGATGTACTACCAGAAGGATCATTGACGCCCTGACTTTCATGATCCGATGGGGTGGAACCATCAGAAGCATCATCATCCACATCCTCATCATCGTCATCATCATGATCAACATCATCACCCTCATCATCATCATAACCACCCTCATCTAATGGATGTATTGTTGCATGATGCCATGCAACCCTCATCGCTACCAGTAAAGTACTAGCTCTGATGACAAGTCACATAAGAGACATCAAATCCCACTGAAATTCCTTTTATATATCCACAAACATCAGATCTATGCTAATATCTCAAGGCCTCGCGGGGCGGACTCCCCATCGAATCAAAACCCTGTCCAATTTATCACAGTAGTCCATCTGAAATTGCATATCATTCCTCTGCCCTTGGACTTCAATGCCCCCCCAAGGATGTGCCTCACCCTCTTGAGACTCACCCATATCCTCATCTCCTCCATACGACACTTAGGGAGGATGCATGTCCCCATCATATGAGCCAATATCTACAAAATATATAATATACAAAAATAATTAGATAATTTCATTAAATAATTTAATAAAACAAGTTAAAGAATGTGATAAAATAAATTTTCTTTAAATGTGATAGAATAAATTTCATTCTAATTCATTAAAACAAGAAAATGAAACTAGATTCATTTAAATAAAACACTAATATTACCTCTATCAGGTTCATTCTAATTCATTAAAACAAGAAAATGAAACTAGATTCATTTAAATAAAACACTAATATTACCTCTATCAGGAGACTTAACTGCTATGCAGATAGGCCAATGATAATAGTAATAATAGGCCGCTATGAAGATAGGTCAATGATAATAGTAATAATAGGCCGCTATGAAGATAGGTCAGTGATAATAGTAATAATAGGTTGTTGTGAAGATAGGGCATTGATAATAATTGAAATTAACAAATTAAAAATAGTAATAAGAAAAGAAATTAATGCTCGCCATAATTACAATACATCAATTTACATCTTAATCTTATATAACTTTATATAGAAATATAATGTAATCAAAAGTAAAAAAAAGTAATTTAGCTTTTATTATGAGGAAGAAATGTAATGAGTAAAAACATATAATTTACTCTTTACTACAAGGAAAAAATGTAATCCTTTCACATGACAAGAAATAGTATTATTCATATTACATCATGTCTAATTCATTTTATGTTCCATTTACACATGATATTTAAAACAAAAATATGTTTGTAACAAAAAATATTTTATTGACAATCATAAGTAAAATATTTCAATATCCATATTAAATAACATAATTCTATAGATACTTTATATAGAGAAAATTAGAGTAATTTAAATTGATAATTTTCATATATTTTCACTTTATTGAGAAAGATTGATACAATTCATATTCCATTAATAGTTGCTTTATCAATGTATGTAAGATATTTTAAAAATTCATGTTTAATATGGATTTGATATGTAATATTTTAGAAAATATTAATAATAAAAATAATTAAATGTATACATATAGGAAAAGAAATATGAGGGGGCATATTTTAACATTTTAATACGGAGAACGGGAATTATAAATAAAATATTTCAATGTAAACTACATATATATTATACCAGCTCCCTAGATCCACCAATCACCTAGAGGGATCAAATCTCTTTATGTTCAAAAAGATATTTTCATCTCAAAATATTTGATCCCTCTCAACCCTTGATACATCCAGAGTGTTACAATGAATCTAGGCTGAGATTGTAAAAAAAATATGGCTTAAGTTTTTTAAATTTAACATTAGATTGAATTTTATAAACCAATATTGAACTAGTTAAATTGTGTTTTTGAATAATTTATTATTAACGATATTTTATATTAAAAATTGAATGAGTTACACATTTGTCTTTTTAAGAACTAACTAAATTATTTTATCTTTAATTATGAGTATTGAAATATTCTACTAATTAATTTAGATTGAATATCAATGAACTATCTAAGCAATAGAAAATTATTTATCATACTTTTACAATCATAATTTCAACCATACTAAACTTTGTAATTTATAAAAATATCTTTGCATTTTTTAAATTAAGTCATTTTACATGAAATTTCATATATAAAAGTTTGATATGAATTCACCAATACATAATCTATAATAAACATTATTTCATAAAAATAAAGATCATTACGATAATCATCTAACAAACATAAACATCATCTAAGATACAAATTCAAATTCACTACCATAATCTGATTATATACACTTTTAGTAGCACATATAAATGTCATTATCTAGCACAAAAATCTAATAATTTAACAACGCATGATCATCGTGATCACATCTTACAAAAGACAAAGATTGTAATCTAACATCATTACCACACACATCCTCAAATTAATATAAATCTCATGTCAAATAATTGTTATCAGGTCGCATATATTTGCAAGCATATTAAATGAACATATCTAACATGACCTAACAATATACACATCAACACCAACATATAAATTAAGTACATAAACATGAACAAAAAAAATGCACCACACACACACACACAAAGAAGTCAAATAACTAGATCATGAAGTCAAATAAGTATATCTCATACAACAAACGTAGTAGTTCCTGCAGCTTAGTCTGCAATATAATACAATGGCTGGTCAATGTTGAAAATAGAAACAAGAAATGTTAAAAATAGCATCAAGAAAATCCTAATTTAATTTGTATTTGAATTAAATTGGGTATAAAATTGTAACTCGACATCTCATGACAACTTGTAATAGTTAACTAACTTAATTTGACTTAGTTAGCTCAGTTAATTCAAGTTGAAGGTCTAACTAGAGTCATGTAGAGTGTCTCCTACAATTAGAAGCATTGGTTGAGTTTATTTTGAGTTGTAATTATTTAATTCAGTCTAACTAAGTTAAAGTCAGTTAAATTAGTTCCAAATAATGGAGGAATTAGTGGGAGCTCCACTAATGGGGTGTAACCTGCAGTAGTGGGGTGTTGCCTATAGTAGTGGGGTGCAGCTTGTAGTAGTGAAGTGTTGCCTGTCAAACAACAGGGAGTTACCTGAAGTGCAGTGTGGTGTTGCCTAGAGCGATCAACTGGTAAACTGAAGATTCACTCATAATTAAATCATGCATGTCAGATCAGAGAAAGACCCAGTTGAGATTGGAGTTCAAGGGCAATGTACTATCAGTTGTAAAATCATCTAAATTAAACAAATGGTACATGAAATTAAAAGAAGGCCTAAAATAAATATTTCCTTAATTAGAAAACTCGCCAATTTTAACCATTCGAATTGCCTTTAAAATGAGGAATGAAGGCACAAGTTTAATCATTGTTTTTGTGAGCACGAATTGATGATACCAAGCAATAGGAAGCACAACTTTGTGCATGGATCTTGTGAGGGAAAGGAAATAGGGGCTTGGGAGGTTAAGAATAGGATATAAAATACTTCTGTAGGTTGAGCAAAGCATATTGTATTCATCCAAGACTTATCAAGGAAGCAGTGAGATAGATAGGGATATTGCATAGGTTGTTTGGGCTTGAGCAAAGCATTATAATCCTCTCATATTTTCTGACTAATTCAATATACAGATAGCAGAGGTTTTTAGCTGTGGATTTCCCTAGAAAACCATTGTACTATGTGTTTCTCTTATATGTTTCATGATTTCATCGATTGTTTATTGTTTCCACTGATGAGTAGAGTATATTCAAGTCAATTGTTTTAGCATATTACAATCTGCAGTTTGAATTTATAAGGAATTTCTACTGTCAACTACTTCCTGATCAAGTATGTCTGTCGAACTCAACTAAGTTGGAGGACTAAGAGGTGGCTAGTATGCATTATAAGGTGGATGGTTGTTGGATGAAACTATGTTCGTTTAATTTTGTTGTAGTACTTGCCCAACTATTTAATTTGTCAATCCGAGGTTCGTAGACTTACGAGACACATGCACTATATATGCAAGACTGAAGTGGAACTAGTTTAATCTAAATTACTGAAATCAAATTAATCTAGGAAGGCATTGAAGCATTCACTATGAAAGCAGGAAATTGCATAAAGGAAAATCAATACAATATGTGAAGAATTTGAATGACAAACAACATATGTGAGCTCACAACAATAAAACTATCTCAAATTATATTACAAGAATTAAATTACAAATCATGAAAGCATAACAATAAAATAATATGAATCAAAGTTAATCTTTATTCTCTATTATTCATTATTCATTATTCATCATTCCATCCCCATGAAAATGAAGAGAGAGCACTCTCTTATATACATGAGGAAGATAACCTTCTCATAATTACATATCCAATATTCTCTCAAGCACTCTCAACTAATTTCCTATTATTACAAGATATGATCCCACAAATCTCTCAAGCATTTTTAACTACTTTCCCATTATTACAAAATATGATCCCTTTGAATCCTCTATAAATCTCTCACATATCTTGGATAAGATATGCCAACCAAATTCTCTATGATCTTCTCCTTAGGAATTGGATAAGATATGCCAACCAAATCTTCCATGATTTTCTCCTTAGGAATTGGATAAGATATGCCAACCAAATCCTCCATGATTTTCTCCTTAGGAATAGCCTTGCATAATTATCTCCTTAATATGGTGGAGGAGATATGGATAAGTCTCTTGGAATTAATTCTTCACATATTTCCTACACATCACAAAACTCACATATTCTTGAGATATATATAAAAAATATGTATATTTTCTAATATTTATTCATAAATTCACTTGTAATACAAAAATGAATAAAATGGAAAATAAGAAGGTGAAATCCAAATGTATGTATGAAATGATATGATAAAAGGTTAATGGGATGATGAAATGTAAGGAGTAGTGAAGAAAAAGGTGGATGAAAATATGACATTTCTGAGTCCCGACAATGGTCTACAGGATAAGGTGGTTTGTCTACTCTGTCAAAAGAAGCATACGACACATCCTCTAGCTCTAGCACCCTAAAAAACCAGTGTACTACCAGAGGGATCACCGACACCCTAACATTCATGATCTGATGGGGTAGCACCACCAGAATCATCATCATTACCATCCGCATCAACATGATCATGATAATCACCCTCATCATCATGAATCACCATCATCATAACCGCCCTCATCTGATGTATGTACTACTGCATGATTCCATGAAACCCTCATCAATTCTAGTAAAGTACTCACTTTGATGTCATGTTGCATAAGAGACTTCAAATCCCATTTAAAGCCCTTGTAGATATCCATGAACATCGAATCTGTGCTAATATCTCGAGGCCTTTCAAGGCAGACTCCCTGCTGAACCAAAATTTTGGTCAATTTATCACAGTAGTCCATTTGAAATTTCATAGCAGTCCTCTACCCCCAAACATCGATGCCCCCCTATGGATGTGCCTCACCCTCTTGGGACTCACCCATCTCCTCATATCCTCCATACGACAGTGGGGGAGGATGCATGTCCCCATCATATGAGCCGATGTCTACAAAATATACAGTACACAAAAATAATTAGACAATTTCATTAAACAATTTAATAAAACAAGTTAAATAATGTGGTAGAATAAATTTTATTCTAATTCATTATGTTAGTGTTGGTATCTTCATCCCTCCATTAGTGATCAAAATTCTCTTTTTGCATGCATTTTTAGGTGTCTCATCCGATCAGCTGCATTTCATTAGGATCATGGATCATCTGATGATAGTTGCATGTTATCAATTTTCCCTCATGGTCTTTACCTACTGGCCTATTTTCACAAATTCAGGTCATTTACAGTCATCTTTTGTCATAATATTTGCAAAAGTCATTTTTAGGGTTTTAGGTCTCATTAGGTCTAGGGTTTGTCATCATAGTCCTATAAAAGCTCAATAATGGTCAGCAGGCACATGAGGAGGTCTAATAAGGTCTCAGCATCAAAAATTTCAATAATGACATTCTCAGTAATTGATTTTTCCTCAAAACCATGTTTTGAGGAAAAAAGAGTTTTATGTTCTATGTATAAAAATTTCATGTAATTTTAATTTTCCTTTATGTAATAAGTTTGGAAATGCAGCGTTGGGTCACCTTGCCAAATTCCTGCACTCCAGTTCCTGCAAAAGAGACAAGAAATTCAAAGCATTAGTCCATCAAATGTCAAAAAAAGAGACAAACTACAAAACAAGGTTTTTAAAGAACAAAGTGAAAAGCAAACTTTAGAAAGTGGGTTTTCTAAATGAAATAATTAAAGTCAAAAGTTATATAAAGTCAGCATTTTTATTATAGACTTCATTTGTGCCAAAAGAGAGAGAAAAGTGAAAATCGCGATTTGAGGCGAAGAAAGGAGAAATAGCAGCAAAGTTTTCAAGTTCTTCTTGGCGCGGCACACCTAGGTTTAGGCGTGGTGCACCTGTTGGGAACAGTGCACCGGGCACAGAATTTGCATATAAACTTGAAACTGGTGCGGCGCACCTAGGTATTGGCACGGCACACCAGTTTGCCAAGCCTAAACTTCACTTAATCGACCTCCTCAAGATCCAAAACTTTGCCAATATCATTCCACAAGTAAGTAAAACATCCCAAATTGTCATTGCAAGAGATTTAGTCCTCCTTGATGATGTTTTCATAGGTGATAATTCAAACCCTAGTTTGTTGCATAGTGCATTACAAAAATTGTCTAGGGTTTTGCAATTTTGATATTCTTGTTGTTTTTCTCCCCTACATAATTATCTCATACACCATCCCTCTTCACTACATTTCCTAAATTTCACTTCCCTTTCCCTCCCTTACTTACAATCATCCTACCCCTATCCCCAAAACCCTAAAATCCTAACAAATTCCCACTATTCCCTAAACCCTAATCTGCATTCGCAAACCCTATCACTCCCTAAAAACCCTACAACTAGCATCAAATCCTCCACTCATTAGTCCCACTCGTCATCCCTATTCATCAAATAGCAGTCACCTATTCTTGACTTAAAATCTCTTCATACTCATCATTTTACACCATACAGTGGCAAATATGGAAACAGATTCAGCTTATGAAAGGGATGAGGAAACTATGAGTGATTCCTCCCAAGAAATTCATGCACCAAGAAAACCACATAAGGGAGGAAAACACATCCAAGAGGAGCCCACTACACTCACAGAGCCATTGGCTTGTCCTCTTGCAGTAGCATGTTTCAAACATTAGTCTTGCTACTAGTTTGTGAGATGGTGGAAAGGGTGAAATACCATCATGAGCTTGCTAGACTATTTTTCCTTCATCTTCACAATGGCCAGGTCAATTTAGCAGCTGTTACCTTCACTTTGACACTTGAAACTATAGTTGAAGCAACAGGTATTCCTAATGTGGATGAACAATGGAAAAAATGATAGCTTGTGGACAAAGAGCATTATGAGCCTTATATCAAGGCTAGTTATCAAAATCAAATCAGTTGGGTCTTTCCTTTTAGATACCTACAGGACACATATGCTCCACTCATGAAGCTCATTATCAAATACTTCAGCTGTGAAGGGAGATTTTCCCGCTTGTACACCTATCATATTAGATTATTGATGCATTTCACTAGAGTGAGGATGATGAACCTCCCCTATTTCATATGCTGAAACATTGAGAAAATGACCACATTGGTGCAAAGAAAACCTACTCATCAACAGTACAATAGTATTTATCACTTTGCATTGATCAAGATTTTTGTTTTACATCAACTGAGTTTGTTGAATGTTTCATGGGATGCTTTCATTTCACATGAGGTTCTCAAAAGCCCTCAAGTGACCCCATCAATATTTCAAGAGGCAAGAGGGCCTTTAAATCAGCAAGAAGTGCATGAGACTCAAACTACCAGTGTGTCGGTATTTATCACTTATCAAAAAGGCACAAGGAGATTATTTGCAGCTGCAAAACGATTACTATCTCCACCTGGGGTGGAAGGGTCTCATTTCCTTCATCTGACAACAGGAAAATGCTATCTTCACCTAGGGTGAAAGGGGATTTTCCTTCTTCTTCAGCAAAGCAGGTACAGGATAAAGGGAAACAACCATTGCATGAGGAAGGGCCTTCTGAAAGTCAGGAGAGATATTTCATTTTGATTCAGGATGATGATACTGATTTGGGCTCCCAAAGCTCACAACTCAAGGAAATCATCAAAGAACAAGAAGTTGACATCCATGCCTTAGCTCTTAACCTTGAAAGAGCTAAGTGGATCATAAATTACCTTGAGCAATGGAACAAGCAGTTGGAAGATAAGCAGACAATCATGGAGCTGCAAAACATAAGGGAAAACAAGCAAGCAGCAAAGAGGAGGAAAGTAAAATTGACACCGCTTGAGCAAGGGATTGATGCTAAGCAGGAATCATGGCTATAGAGGGAAAATATACACTTGGAGAAGCTGCTTGAAAAGGCCAACAAGGAGAAAAATATGTTGTGCAACATGGCTTATCACTATTTGGCACAAAACAAAATTTGCAAAGCTAGAATAAGGTTGCTTAAAGCCAAGTTGAAGAAGACTTTGAGGAGAAAGAAAGACCAAGATAAACTCAAGGTCTTGGTTGAAGCTTCCTTGGTTCAGCATAGTACTTGATGCAGATCACTCATGCCAAATTTCAAGAAATTTGGAAAACTTTTTGACAATTTTGAATTTTTCAAGGAAAAAACAGGTTTTTCTGACAAGTGCGTAGCGCCACCTGGCACTCGCTTTTTCTAGGGACCTCCTCTGAAGGAAAACTTTAAATTTTTGGATTCCTCATGAAAATTTATTAATACCCAAAAATTACCAGGAAATTTGGACAAGTTTTGGGTCACCAAAAGGGCCAAAAACACCTCAAAAATGCCCTCTCTGCCACGTTTTGGCCACACAGGAAATAGTGTTGGGAGAACTGATTTTTGGAGGGGGAAATGGTAACCAAATTCAGAAAATTCTACTTGTTATAGAAATTAGACAAACCTACCTTTCCAACAAGCCTACTTGGAGAAAATTTGGGGAAGGGGAAGGCCTCCAAATGCAGCTGGGAAAAAGCACTATGCACAAAAAAAAAGTGGCGCTACACACAAGATGAAAAAGTGTCAATTTTGCTTTAAAACTTTGTTTTTCACCTAGTTTTATTCTGGTTTGACTTTTTCTCTCTTATGGTCAAATTCATGAGCTGACATGATGTAAATTGATGTAATATGATGTAAAAATGATAAAAATTGACTTCATAAGGTAGATACATCAATTGTAGGTGGTTTGAAGATGAATGAATCAGTTTCCTTGGTTTTAGAGGCAAGTTGTTCCATTACCTACTTTTGTGTTCTTAGTTTAGATATGGTTGAAACCACCCCTCTTCTCATGGATTCAACCCCTGATGGATAGCACAGGTGGTTTGTAGGTCTATATCATGTGTTTTTTCAGTCATTTGTCAAGGTTGGACTATTGTGAATGCTTTGAACATTATTGTACATTCATCTCTATAGTTTGGCAAGGAAATAGACCAGGGTCTGCATCATTTTGTGGTGTTCTTGTGGCAAGGTGATTTAGTATTGTTTCTCCTCCTGTAATTCAAGTTATCATGTGTTTATGTGTGCCATTATCTCTCTCTTTTCAGCAGAACTAAATGAATCGAGTATAAAGGTAGAATTCATTGATGTTGCAGTGCTCTAACTTAGGGTTTATTTAGCTTTATATGTTTTCTACTCTTTGAAGAGGATTCCTGATAATTTCATGCCCTCTCCAACTCCTCACCAGTATTAAGCCTTCCATTTCATTTATTTCAAAGTACTAAAGCATTTGCCTACCTCGCCCCACAGAAACCTCTGCAAGACTAAGTCCATTCCCCAGACCCAAAACTGCCTTTCACATTTGATCTAGCAAACCGACATAAAATTCAATCAAACTCCTCTGAGCATATACCTAGCCTAAAATTAGTCTTTATATCAATCGGCTCAAGCCTCATTTTCTATATTTTCCTGAGATTGACAAGGAGAGAGCCATCTTCCGACTTGGTAGGGCTAGCTACCAGGTTAAGCATGGTTTGAAGTTACCCTAGACTTGCCTTTTTCAGCCTAAGGTAGATTTAGGACCTAACAATAAGGTTGCAAGGGTTTTTCATTATTGGATGGATAGTATCTTGGGTGGTTTCATCACTGAAATTGTAATTGATACATCTTTGTCTTATAGAAAAAATGAATGTTGAGTCTTCAAAGGTCCGAGAGGTAAGTACCTGAAATCACTAAAGACTTGGATTAAAATTTTGTTGTGCTAAAAAGGGGTTATGCCTTTACAGTAATGTTTAAGAGAATTCAAACTGGATCTACATGAAGTGGAAAGCGTTTCAGACTAGATCTAGACAAATTCATTGAAAGTGAATACAGTCTTTATTGGGAGATTCTGGAAGTGAAGAAGAAAGAAGTATCCCTAGTACGCCCAGAGGTGCAACGCATTCAGTAGATAAAGATACTTCTATAATTCCACATCCATCCACCCCACCTCCACCTCCACCTCCTCCTCATAAACCTATGACTCCACCTCCACCTTCGCTATTCAGTATGGAGAACACAGTGAAAATGCATGTATTTAGGGGTTAGGGATCAGCGGATCCTGATCAGTTTTGGTTCATCGCAGAAGTTGTGTGGAAAGCGCAGCAGGTCCATGATTATTACATGAAGAAAGTGAAATTGGTTACGGAACTATAGGATAGAGCGCTTACTTGGTACATCAGATATAGTATGACTCATTTGGCTACTTCGTTAGCTGACACGAAGGATGCATTGAATGTTAAATTCAGGAAGCTAAAGCTGCAAGCTCAGTGTGTGACTGAAAAAAGGGAGATAAATCAGAGGGTTAATGGGTTTACGTGGGATATAGATCAACGACTTAAGTGTTTACTGAGCCAAGCTAATCTTCATATTTCAGATGAACAACATAGGGAATGGTACATAGCTACGTTATTACCTCACTTAAGATTGTCATTATCTCATCAAAAGATTGGGTCTCAGGCCGAAGAATTGGATATCATGATGAAGCTAGAAGCTTCGTCGATCCAAGACACGAATATAGGAGTTCAACAGATCCAGTCACGGTTAGCGAACCTACATGTAGAGTTGCAAGATTTAAAGAAGGGAAAGGAGATTAAATCAGAAACACATTCTGAAGTTTGGTGCACAAACTTCAAGGTCATCATAAAGATAAATGCCCTGTATTTTGGGAGTATATAGTTGTAGGGGATCCCAACCCACTGAAGCCAGAATCTTCCACTAGATCAAGTACCTGGTGTAGCATTTTCCAAGTGTCAGGACAATGTTAGATAGATAATTCTTCTCTATTACAAAAGTTTGTACAGTCTCCAAAGAAACTCTTTTGTAACTTTTGTATATTTATTGGTCATGATGAAAGGAATTGACAAAGCTATGAATTAATGATGGACAGGACTCCTACATATAGAATGCAGGCTGAATACTGCACACAGAATGATCAAGGCTCACCTATGACTTACAGAGGATTCCAAGGATAGGGAAGAGGATGAGGAGGAACTAGAAGAGGTCAGGGCCATATAATTTGCTACAACTGTGGAGAACCAGAACACTTTGTGTGCAACTATCAGAATCCAACTCACCCTTCTTGTCAATACTATCGGCAATTTGATCATGTTATAAAAGATTGTTCGGCATTAATAGTGAAGATGCAAGAGAAGAAGAACGAACAGTTGACGTATAATATTCAGATGATGAGATCTGAGCTGCACGAAGACAATCCTAGTATCAACATAGTCACGTGAAGAGGTATAGCCACTAGTGAAGACAAGGTCGAAGGAAAACATCCAGTATCAGATCTATGGTTTTGAAAAGTGAGTGAGAAGAATTTTGGGCTTGATTTACATAGAGAAAAAGAGACGTTCATGGAGGAAATAAATTTTTTTATGAATCTAGGTGCTTCTTCATCTAAGAATAAAATACCGCTAGTCCCACAAAAGGAGAAACCTGAAGAATTTACTACGATGCAGGATTCAGATCCCACGATGTTAAAATCGTTTCTGCAGACCCATATGAAGTTATTACGGGATCAGAAGGAAGTGGAAGGACTACAATAGCTTATAGATAACTGCGCCAGCAAGGATAATTCATTACGAGAACAACAGGAAGTCAATAAGGTGAACCGAAGTAAGAAGAGAATTGGTAGGGAGATGTAGTTGATAGCACAGATTGGTTATTTCGAAATAGACCAGGTAATCCTAGACTTGCGCTCTAATGCTAACATACTGCCAAAGCAAACTTGGGAACATATGGGGAATCCTAAGTGACAGTGGTCACCAATTGAGCTGTGCATGGCGAATCAACAAAATATAATTCCAATGGGTCACCTTCATGGGGTAACTATAGATATTGAAGGCGCAAGAGCAGTGGAAATTTTTGAAGTTATTGAGATAGTAGATGACAGTAATCCATGCCCAACATTGCTCAGGATTGATTGGGCCTTTGACATGAATGCAATCATTAATTTAAAGAAGCGAAGCATGGTATTTGAAAATAATGATCTTCGAGTGATTATTTAGTTGGATCCAGCATAAGGTAAGTAATACACATAACCGAACCGTGATTATTATGAAGATAAAGACATTGAGCACATATATAAGCTAACTACGTGAAATGAATATTGGATCAATCCCACTGTGGATGGAAGAATTAGCTCGGAGAAGGACAGTTTTTGCTAATCAGATTCAGATGAAGAGTTAGAAAACTAGAAGAATTGGTTGCATGAGGTCTCTACACTACGATGTAATCAACTTACAAAGTCGCTACGTTGTATATCTATTAAGGTACGTAAGTTTCCTTATTATGATGGCTTGGATGATTTCAATATGTTTCTTAGCCATTTTGAAAGGGAATTACCATAGGAACATCAGTTCTAGGCCTTAGATCTAGCATTGGGAGCTACGCCTACAAGATGGTGGGGTATGCATAAGGATAATTTCGCTGACTCAAAGGAATATCATAGAATGATGTGATTAAGATTTGGCTACGCAAACACCCGACTCATTGAAAAGTACACAGGAAAGGATGATCCACACGAACATCTGGCTCGATGAACTAAGGCATGGGGTGAGGTACCTCAACCAGAGTGGGTGCACATATTTATTCATACCTTGGATGTTATCCCAAGGAACTGGTATTTAGAGACGTAGATACGACACAAAACTGTTGATTGGGATGAAATTAAGGAGAGTTTATTGCTGACATTCAGTTTTGAAGATAGATTTGAATGCATTGATGAAGTGCTTCAAGAGATTAAAGCAGTAATCTTTTGAACACCCGTAGAGCTTATCACTTGGATATAGCCTTACTAGAGTACGCAGCTACAACATGCTTTGTGATGTTACAATGTTACTACAGAAGAATGTGATGAGGATCTGTAGAATATTAATATTCCTGAGTCAGAGGGGCAGTGCAAAGTTGCTGGACCTAATGCGGAGATCCCTAATATCTCACAACCGGTGCGCACAAAACAGGTAAATATTGACTCAGAAGTAGAGCTAAATTTTGCGAGCATTGGCGATTATTGGGATGAAGACACAGTAGATAAGGTCGTTGAATTATTACACAAATATCAAGATTTATTTCCAACTAAGTTCTCTGACTTGAAGGGGATAGTAGGATATATTGGTATGATGAAGATCAATCTAAAGCCAAATGTGAAGCAAGTTAAGCAGCGCCCATATCGATTGAATCCCAAATACAAGGAAAAGGTAAGAGAGGTACTCGATAAGAGGCTCGTAGTAGGAATAATTAAGCCCGTAGAAGAATCAAAATGGGTCAATCCTATGGTTGTCTAGGAGAAAAAATGGAGGGTGATATCAGGATCTGCGTGGATCTGTGGAAATTAAATGATGCATGTGTACATGATCCATTTGCTACGCCTTTTACATATGAAGTCCTAGAAAATGTTGGTGGACAATAAGCTTATTCATTCACACATGGATTTTTGGGACAACACCAAATTAAGATTGTGTCGGAGGAAAGAAGCAAGACTACTTTCACTACAGAATGGGGGTCGTTCAAATATACAGTCATGCCTTTCAGACTAAAAAGTTCTCCTGCGATATTCTCAAGGGTGGTAGTCACAGTGTTCAAGGAATTCATTCATAAATTTTTTAATTCTACTTCGATGATTGGACAGTGTTTGGGCTAGTCAAGAAGCATCTCTCTAGTTTGTACCTGATGTTGGATACATGTAGAAAGTATCAGATTTCCTTGAATCTAAATAAATTCATTTTTTGTGTACCTTATGGAATAATTTTGGGACATCTTGTCTATAAGAATGGATTTATGGTAGACCTTGCTAATATTTTTGTAATTATCAGTTTGGAGCCCCCTAGGAATGTAAAGCAGCTACATGCAACTTTGGATCATACTGGGTACTATATGAAGTTTATTAATGCATACACGCAGATCATTTCACCCATGGAGAAGTTGTTAAAGAAGGATGCTACATTCTATTGGGATGATGATTATCAGAAGAGCTTGGATATTCTGAAGGAAAAGATGGTTATGACGCCAATCCCATTATTCCCAGATTGGAAGAAGGAATTTCATGTGCATGTGGATGTGTCTTGTATAGCGTTGGGAGTCGTTTTAACTCAACCAGGGGTAGGAGATATTGATCACTCGATTGTCTTCACTAGTCGAAAACTATATAAGGCAGAGAAGAAATATTCAACCACAGAGCGAGAAGGATTGGCCATGGTTTATGCACTAAAAAAAATTCAAGCATTATCTGCTAGATGCACACTTTAAAATGTACACAGACCATTCTAATTTGAAGTACCTGGTCAATAAGCCTGTGTTGGGGGAGGAATATGTATATGGTTGCTTCTTTTCCAGGAGTATGATTTTGAATTGATAGTTAAGCCCGAGAGATTGAATGTTGGACCTGATCACCTCTCTTGGATCAAGAATGGAGAGGATCCCACTAATATTGATGAAGGATTACCTGAAACGCAGCTCTTTGTTGTCAGAGTTGCGAATGAGCATTTTGCATATATTATTCATTTTTTATCTACTGGCGTAGCTCCTGAAGGTTATACGACACAACAAAAGAAGGAATTAGTTGTCAGGGCTGTAGATTTATTCGTGGTTGCAATACACTTATATAAGATGGGATCAGGTGAAGTTATGCATCGATGTGTGCCTGAATACGAAAGACATAGTGTCCTAGTTGAAGAACATTGTGGTGTCACTGGAGGACACCATGCGGGTAAGGAAATTGCGCAGAACATTCTGCGAGCAAGATTATGGTGGCCTATAGTACATAAATATTATAAGGAGTATTGTAGTGTGTGTGACGTGTGTACCGATAGGCCATCGCGAATGGATAAATTGTCATCAAATCCACAATTCATGCTACAAGAATTTGATAAATGGGAAATTGACTTCATTGGACCTATTCATCCACCAAGGAAGAAGACGGGAGCATGCTATATTATCACTACAACAAATTACTTAACCAAGTGGGCCGAGGCACAAACTGTGAAGGATTGTAATGTGGCAACTACTGCATAGTTTATATTCAAATTTATTCTATCCAAGTTTGGATGCCCGAAGATTCTAATGAGTTACATAGGTTCACACTTCCTAAATGAGACAATTGCAGCTTTAACAGAAGAGTTCTATATGTATCATCAGAAGAGTACACCATATCACCCCCAAGCGAATGTCATTATCGAAGCTTTGAACAAGATCTTCGAGAATTCCCTAACAAAGGTCTGCAATGTTAATAGGAATGATTGGAATGTGCATATACCAGTGGTTATATGGGCATATAGGATGACCTGTAAGAAATTGACTAGGCAAACACCATTTTGACTACATTATGGAAAAGAAGCAATGATACCAATGGAATACATAGTGCCCAGCCTAAGGATCGCAGGAGTAATGGAGATGGAAGATCATGACATAATGGATGAACACCTAGCGCAGCTACTTGCGTTAGAAGAAGACATATTTTTGGCTGGATTTCATCAATAGGTGTAGAAATCTAGAGAAAATGCGTGGCATGATCATCACATTAAACAATGTACTTTCAAGAATGGATATTTGGTCCTGATGTATGATAGCAAGTTTACCAAATTTTCGGGGAAGTTTCAGATGCATTGGTAGGACCGTATGTGATTAAGGATATTTTGGATGGTGGCGCAATTCAGCTGATGAATCTGAATGGGGAAGTGTTTCCTGGTAGGATTAATGGGAGCAAATTGAAATTTTACAAGGACGATCTCGCCACTGCGCAATGACTACATGATGACCGCAAGAAAGTCTTAGTGCTTCTAGTAGTTGAAAGAAAACGCAAGACTATAAACTACTCTATCAAGGAAAAATTCTATCGAAGAAGGAGGGTTGTGCGATGTAGTTGTGCCATAAGGAGGGGTCCCATGCAGCCTGCCTAGAAAGTGACCATTGAAACAACTACAGTTAATTTGACAACAATTTTTCCACTAAAAGGTCTAGGGGAAATGCATTTAAGGCACAAATCCATGAAAATATGCCGCCAAATTCGCATTTATAAGGAAGATCTGAGGGGGAAGGGACATTTTTAATTTGAATTGGGTTTTAAATATCGCACCCCACTCCACATTTGGACACTTTTCTTCTTGAGAATTCATTGTGTGCTTTTGTGCTTAAAGAGACAAGTGTGTTGTTGCATTTCTGGTTACTAGAGTTGGGAGGAAGTTAGGCGAGAATTTTTTAAAAGAGGAGTAGGTAACGTCATGACTTCAACACTGCTAGTCCATGCTACAACGCCCAAGTCACTAAGGCCAAAGCATACTACCTCTGCGGCAAGAGAGAAAAAGCAGAAAAAGTCATAGCAGATACTAGTTCGTTAATCGCTATGGAAAATTCCAACTGAGCAGAGACAAAAGAGAAAAACGGATAAAAACAAGTAGCTAGTGGAGCCACAGGAATTGGAAAAAGAAGAGATGAACAAAGGGTTTGAGGATATCAATGGAGAAGCAGAGGAGCCAATTTCTCGGTTGTCGTCGTATATGCTACTGTGGAAGCCAACCTCAAAAGTGGCTAAGGATCCAAAATCTATCAAATTTCAGGTATTCACACTGTTGCTACCGGAGGAAGTGCCCATTGAAGGTGACTTGTTGGAAAGGGTACCCCAGCTCCGTATGGAATATTGGGATTTTGGTGACTGTGAGAAATTTATGCAGCTGGAACCCAGCAAGTATCTGAAGGTGGTGTACTATGAGGAGGTGGGCCTCACAAGACTTGAGCCAATGAAATGGGTGGTCGGTATTAAGCACACAATATTATTGAACATGTTGTACATCCCACACTTTATCTAAAGCAATATCAACACTATTTTTGTGTGCCAATTGTTGGTGTTGGTCCATGATGGGTGCATATGGCTAGGAGAGCCCATCCTAATTGCTGACATGTTGATATGGAGAATCATAACATTTCCCTATCAAGGTGTGAACCCCGTAGATGCTTAAGTGGGGAAGTCATTTGAGAAAAATTTGGCAGACTAGATGAAAAGTGACTTCGGGTTGGTCAAGAAGTCTAGGGGATATGACATCAGTTCCATCACAGACGAACCTATCAGTTTTCTGCACATATCTTTGTAGGAAAGATCATGAGGAAGTGTCGTGCAGATGAATTATTAGCACGAATGGTATCCTTGGTTGCGTAGTGCAACAAGGGGGTTTAGTTCAATTGGGAACACTATCTATGCCAATAATTCCTCGACGGTTTCCCTGAGGTGCAAGAGGAAGAAAAAGAATTCCACTACGCATGGCTCTTATTTTTCATCATGTTGATAGACTAGAGGATGCCGGATGATTCATAATTACCTACTACGGATCCAGAGTTGTGCAAGGCTACCAGATTTGCCTCGCTGTGGACAAAAAAGGACCCTACCCACGTTATAGAATATAAGATGTTCTAGGTATTATTCGAAATGGATTTGTGTATGGTGATTAGCCATAAGCCAAGGTTGTCACCAAGTCTATTCAAGGAATATCAGTGCATCATTGAATTCAAGGCCGATTTCCACTATTTTTACATCTATGCGAGGCGTGATTTGACAAAGACTTGGACGGTGTTGTCCTTTTTGGTCACTGAGGAAGTTATTGCCCAGCTAGTCCTTCAGTGGCTGACTGACTGGCTCCTTCTGACAGACATTGTAGAGGGTGCAGCTGGGACTAGTAAATATGTGCCGAAGGAAAAGAAGAAGGTGACCATTGATATAGACAAGAATATAGCACAACAATCGAAGCAGGAGTAAGAAGAAGAAGAACACATAGGAAAACCTAATCAGGGTGGCGAAGACCCCTATGTAGACCTAGAGGATGTCGATTCTCCATTTATTCTAAAAAGGTGGCAGAAGACAAGTGGGGGAGGCTCACTTAAAAAACACAAATATGACAAATCCGTCGGTGTGGAGGCCATGGCCCTCATTCAGGGAGATCTCGATGAAATTGGAGACACTGTCTGAGTTGCGACGGAAGAGATTTAGGGACACATCGAAGAGCAATACCAATTAGTATTGACGAAGGTCCAACTAGGCCTTAAGGAATTTTAGGTATAGACAGGCATTATACAAGCGAACTAGGTTCAAGAGAGCATGGTTCAGGTGAGCCGGTCTCAAGCTAGCATGGAACCAACGACATCGAGAAGTGTGTAGTCGGTACTCACTTCAGAATTCCAAGTTGTACCCTTGCCTGATGGATCTTTACACCTGAATAATGTTGACGATAGGGAGAGCATGCAACCACTTAAGAACGTGAGTATTAACCTCGTAACTCTCACTCTGCACACATTACATGAGCTACACCAGGAATTAGAAGATGAGGTTAAGGTGTGAGAGCAACGGGATCTCATGGTGATCAAAGATGTGAAGATCAATAGTCAGCAGATGTGCAATGAAAAGCACAAATCTCTCCAAAATCATGATGAGGAAGCTACACAAAGGAAGAAGTTGGAGAATGCCATTTCCAAAGTATGCAATGAGCTTTTAGAGCTCCAAATTCAGTCTGAGGCCACTTCAAAAGACAAATTGCAATAGATGGAAGATGCATTCGAAGAGTCGAAGGTGCAGGTGGATAAGGTTCATCTTGATCTGCATATGAAAATTATTGAGCTTCAATTGAAGCTACAGCCCACCACACCACCTGAGATCTGAGAGAAACGTGAGGTAGCCATCAAAATATCCAGGGAAAAGCTCAATGTTGTAGTCAAGGAATGTAGCCAACTATTTGAAGAAACATTAGAACTCTGGGCCTCACTACAGGAGGACCCATAGGTGAAAAATATTGAAGTAGCAATCCAGGATAAGCAACTATAGAACAATTGATCAAAGCAATGGCACGCATCTTGGCACCTGTGAAATGGTTCACCCTCTTGAAAGAAGGGACATCCCTACAAGCACAAATCGAGGAGCTACGAAAGAAGATGTGGATTATCACTGTGTGGATGCAACCTTAGGAAGAAGAAGCAGGGCAGCTCTCACAGACTATGGAAGGCATGCTCAAAAGTATGTAGCAAATGTAGCAGAAGGACCACCTATAGAAAAGTTTGTCAAAGAATTTTGACAGGTAGCAGCACAATGCGGAGGCGCTTCAACCAGTGAAGTCTTCGTTTAGCAACCTGAAAGCAAAGATACAGAGCATACCAACGGAGTGACTCGAGGATGAGTCACATCTTTATGTTGGGGGTTTTTTGGAATGAGGTCACCTAGGTCCAATTATGACTAATTTTTGTAAAAGTATCTGCATTTTAAGGAGTGCAACACGCAGCGTGCAAGTCACTAGGAGTCAAGGAGTTTTAGGAAGGTCAAATCCCCATAGTTTTTGTATTGTTTTGAGCTCTGCCAATGGTTTGCAGACCATGGTATTGTAATAGAAAAAATTATATAAAAGGGGAATAAGATATGATGAGAGGATATGTTTTTGAGTCTGTAAGCATAATATCTTTCTCTATTTGGGTGAAGGGGAAGGCTCTTACTACTATCTACACAGAGACCTTGGTAAGTCTACAACTGAGTACGTGGGCCCCTATAGCTGTGTGCGCAGGGTCTGAAATGTATATGTATTGAAGATCTAAAATAATAAAGAGTATTTGAAGCAAATTTGTGTCTGAACTATATACTTACATGTTTTCTATATTTATGCTCAGTTGGATGCCATTTATTTGTATTATTGTCTTAATTACTCCGTGAAGATCTATATCTATTGTTATATGTTATTTTATGCATGATTAGATCCTTAGGCGAAGCTCATAACTCTGTTTAATGGAAAATTGCTTTAATTTTGGGGATTTCAAGGATAAGGGTTCACAAAGTTCAGATCAGGCCTGAAACTAAAGAAACGCCTTACTACCACATCACGTAGCCTTCTAGATTCTAGCATCCCCCAATACTGCCTCGAGTGAGACTGCAACCTGCGCTAAGCGGGTTGTTACCGAAATGGCCGGTAGTGTAGGGTTTGTTGGTTAGCGCAGCTAACTCTGAACCTAGGTCCAAGCCCTCTCAAGCCAACAGGTGTTGCTCCACTACCAACAAGCTTGTTTAATACCCCAGCAGAGTCAATATAGGAACACAAGTAATGGTCTATTGTCGGCGAGCCTATTCCGTACCCCAACGAAGCTACTTGCTTCACCTCTCTATGTAGGAAGCCTTTATCTTCTTTCACCCATTAGCTTATTTGCAATATGATTTATCCTTCATTAGACATTTTTTCACGGGGTGGAAGAGGGATCTCAACTTATCTAGAGCAAGAGAGTTTCTTCCTTCAGAGATTGTTATATACCTCTAAAATAAATATGCTCACTCTTAGTTTTCCCCTTTCCCTTCTCTACTCGATCATATCAACAAGCAAAACATGTTAGGCCCCTATACTGCTAGTGTAACCCCTTATTGTTATTAGTACAACCCACTTATTATATTGATGTACCCATGTAGTGCCCATATTGTTACTATTGTGCCCCA